>NW_026474100.1:0-57079 GCF_026875155.1 Cherax quadricarinatus
GACAGGAAATCTTGAGTCCATGACTTTCTGATATGATTCAGGATTGCTTTTTAAAACAGTTTGTGACAGAACCAACTAAAGGAAACAACCTGCTTGACTTGGTTCTTGCCAACAAAAAATCACTAATTAATAATCTTGAGATTAATGATAAGTTTGGGGAAAGCAATCACAAATCACTTACTTTTCATATATCATGGAATTACCCAAATAACTGCAATCAAGTCTCTGTCCCTGACTTCCGCTTGGCAGATTTCATGGGACTGAGAAATTACCTGGGTGGACTGAATTGGAATGACCTGAATATGGGTCATGTAGGTAGTGATGGTTGCCAATATGGCATTTTTCAGAGCATAGTTTTAGCTACCCAGACAAATTATGTTCCGAGTAGGATAATTAGATCTAACTAAAATGATCCCAAATAGATAAACGATAAATTAAAACATCTCATTGGTCAAACAAGAGGCATATATAGGAGCATCAAAAGTGGGGATGGGCAATTAAGAAATCAATATATTCAGTTAAAGAGAGAAATAAAAAAAAAGGGAATATGAAAAGCAGAAAGGGATTATGAGGTTAAAGTCACAAGGGATTCTAAGACTAACCCAAAAGGGTTCTTTAATGTATACAGAAGTAAGATTAGGGACAAGATAGGCCAATTCAAAAGTAACTCGGGTCAGATCAGTGACAGTGATAAGGAAATGTGTGAAATTTTCAACACTTACTTCAATCTCAGTATTTTTACTCAGGAAGATACCAGCGAAGTTCCAGAAATAATAAATTATGTAGAACAGGACGATAATATACTATGCACGATTGGGGTAACTAGTGACATGGTCCTCAGACAAATAGAGAAATTAAAACCTAACAAATCCCCAGGCCCTGATGAACTGTTTGCAAGGATTTTAAAGGAATGTAAAGAGGAACTTAGCATACCTTTAGCTAATCTTTTTAACATATCACTACAATCTGGCATAGTGCCAGACAAGCGAAAAATGGCAAATGTAATACCTATTTACGGAGCAGGTGACAGGTCCTTAACTTCAAACTATAGACCAATAACCCTTACCTCCATAGTGGGAAAATTTATGGAATCAATAATTGCCGAGGAAATTCGTAGCCATATTGACGTGCTGTTGGAGTGTAAGCAAAGTAACATTTATGAAGGAGTTCAGGAAAACCGGCAGGCCGGACTTGAGTCCTGGAGATGGGAAGTACAGTGCCTGCACTCTGAATTAGGGGTGTTAATGTTGCAGTTTAAAAACTGTAGTGTAAATCACCCTTCTGGCAAGACAGTGATGGAGTGAATGATGGTGAAAGTTTTTCTTTTTCGGGCCACCCTGCCTTGGTGGGAATCGGCCAGTGTGATAATAAAATAATAAGCATTCGTCGCTCAACCTCTGGGACGAGCGGACGTGAGCTGAGCCTGCCCTCTGCTGTCAGCCGGTGACAACTTGGTTTTCTCAAAATGGCATAGCAGGCAAGAAGTGGTGCGTGGGGCTGTGCATACCCACTCATCTCAAGTTTTATTACCTGCCATCATCAGGGACACATACGGCATTGCCAACAAAGAGGTGTATGGTGTAGCCTTGAACGGGGCATATAGAATTTTTGTGAAATTTCTCAATGCAAGTGTATACGAGGACATAGTCGCCAGGTTCCAAGATCTTTGTGTACCAGTGAATCCTGCAGTGACGGTAAGGCTACATGATGTGTCCCGCCATTATACGTGGGTGAAGATCAGAAATGTACCCTTTGAGGCTGATGAGCAGACCTACTGCCGTCTTTGAGAATTTGGGACTGTTCATATGGCGACATTGGGGAAAATGGAAGGAAGGATCGTATTCTGGGATCCCTAAAGGAAATTTTTTTCCTTTTAAAAATGACTTGGGGCATCCTTTTCCCTTTCCCAAAATTTTTTCCCCTAAAGACTTCAGGACTCAAGTAATGGTGACTTACGCAGGGCAACGTGTACCTGTCGATTATCGGGTGGCCTATGACACTTTGCTGCACAGTGTGTTAAACAACAGGGTCACGGGCGAAGGGGCAACAAAAGGAGGCATCAAAGGACCTTGGGAACGTTAAATTTTGGCACACCTAGTCGGTTTCCTTGAACAAGATTTGGGAGGTGGAGGCGAAGAGGCCTTGGGGAGGAAAGAGTGTGTAACTCTTCCGAAGAGTCATGCATTCCCGGGCGGGCCCGAGACCAAAGATGGGTGTCGCTGGGTGAGGACGGGCCTGGAGGCACCATTGATTCATCCTTCACGACCTGTTAGGCCCCCGGGGAAGGTCACAGTTAGGGTTGTGGGTGCCCGGGATGCTGTTGGGTTCCAGGTGGTGAGAGGGGGGGAGGCATTCAGAGCCCAGGTTGAGGCTGGTTGCAAATTGGATGGTTGGCGGAAGTGCATGGGGATGGCTTCCGGGTGGGGGCGGGAAAAGGCTTATGTCAGGGAAGAGAGCAGCAGTGCCCTCCGACGTGGATATGTGCTCACCCGGGACAGGTTCGGGCAAAAAAGGTTTGGCTGAAGGGGGTTGAGCAGGCCCGGGGGGGGTCCAGGGGCAAGGGCATGTGAAAGCAGATCACGAATGGTGATTGAAGAAAAGGGCTTTAAAAGGGGGAAGGGGGGATAAAGGTGGTGCAATACAAAAGGAAAATTCATTGAAAAATTTTAAAGAGTCTCTCTAAATTTGTTAAGTCTAAAAATTTCTAGGAAGTGTTTTGGGTTTTCATGAGACTTTTTGGTATGGGTGGATTAGGTTTGTGCAGAGCAAAACCCACAAACTGGGTTGTATGTTGATGTTTGAGGGGTATACTGTTATGCGGCACCCCAAACAGATTGAAAGGAGGATGGCTTTTTTGGTGAGGGAGGCTGCCCGTTTACTGTCATCATTGTGAGGAGGGGGTGGGGGGAGGGTTATAAAGTGGATGGGACAGGGGGAAAGGAATAAGTGTCTTTTGTGTGTGTTTTGGCCCGCAAAGGGGGGACAGTCGAGTGAAGATGAGTTGTCTGAAGTGTTGGTGTATCCTTAAGGTCGCTTCCAGCTTTAGCTGTGGTGGGGGGGCGGAATTGCTTTATAGCCTCAAGGTTTGGGGAAACCCTGGGGGAGCAGGATTTGTTCGGGCGTTTGAGGGACCTGTTCCCGGGGGTGGGGTTGGGGGATGTGGAGGGGGGGGCATTGGGAGGTGCAGTCCCTTTGTGAGGCGGGGGTAGCTGCACGGCGGGACAGGAATACTGACAAGGAAAGCAGTGGGCGGGGTAAGGGTTTTGGATGTCTTTTTTTCTGATCATAGGGTTTTTTGGTGGTTTTGGGGATGGGGGGGTCGGCGAACAGGTATAAGAGTTTTTGGAAATTGAATGTTGGGTTGCTTAAAGATTTTGGGGGGTCCTTTTTGCACAAGGGGGGAAAGGCTTATGGGAGGGGATGGAAGTAAATGGGGATGTGTTGAGATGGGGGGATTAGGGCAAAGGGACGGATTCGAGAGTTCTATGTCGACGGGGAAGGGCACAGAATCATTGGGTTTATGGGCTTTTTAGGTATCTTGGGGGGCATTTAAAGGGAGTATTAGAAAAAAAGGGGGGGGGGAGGGGGAGCCCCATGGTACATGAGGGGAGTAAAGGAACTCTAATGGAAGTGCAAAATAGGGGTTTTTGATGCGGCAAGGTTTTGGGGGGTTGGGGGAGGTATGTGGGGTGAAAACCCCATCGGCGGTTCCCGAGGGCAGGGGGCCGGGGCGCATTGCAATGGAAATGGTGGGTTTGAGTTCTTGAGGACTCGGGGTATAGGGGGACAAGATTGTGACGACGGAGGGGATGGGAGGGTATGTTGATGTTTGGGCTTAGTGCACAATGAGGAGGGGGGGGTGTGAGAGGGGGATTTTTAAGAGAGCGGGGGGATGGGTTGGCGGTGCGGGACAGGGATGACAGGGAACAGTTACGGGGACCAATTGTGGGGGAAGAGGTGTGGACGGTTTTAAATGATATAGCAGGGGTAAGGCCCGGGGATAGATGGGCCTGCCTGCGGATTTTTTAATAAGATTGAGGAGTATTAAAGAATTTTTGGTAAATTTTTAATATCTAAAAGAGGGGGGTGCGTTGGGCCCTTTTGCGGCGACACGCTAGTATTTTTGGTCCCAAAAGGGGAAATTTCAGGCACAGTGGGGGATTACCGGATGATATCACTCATTGTGCGACTAAAAATTTTTTGAAAAAATTTTTTTGGAAATGTATAAAAAAGGTCATTAAGGTAATAGTGGGGGTCAATATGGGTTTCCCGGGGGAGAAAATTTTGAGGGGGGGGGTTTTAAAAGGTTTATTGAGGGTCCGCAAGGGGGGGGAAGGGGGGGTTTTGGGGCTTTGGATTGGAGAACGGCTATGACAGTTTTGAGAGGGGGGCTCTGTGGAGAATCATGGAGTTGGCAGGGGTTTGGGGAGGACATTGTAAATTGGGCAGTATTTTAAATTCGGGGAGCGGGGTTTGGTGGTACAGATTAATGGGGGGGGGGGTTGATGTAAAATGGGGGAGGGGGTTGAGGCAGGGGGTTTCCCGTTGTCACAAATATTATTTTCATTTTACAGAACCGTTTTATAGGGGAGTGAAAGGTGCATACGGGGGGGTAAGGGGGACATATGAGGTGGGAGTCCCCGGGACATAGGGGTTTGATGACACAAATGTTTAGGAGTGGGGGGGGGGATTGGAGGTCGGAGAGAGTCACAAATTTTTTGGGGTGGGAACAGGTAGGCGTGAAAGTGCATAAATCAAAACCATGAAAATTTGGGGGGGGGAATGGGATGGGGGGGAGGGGCGGGGTGGGGGGGTGAGGGGGGGGTGTCGTGGACCGGGTGAAAATTTGTGGAGTTGTGATAGGGGAATGCTCAAAGGCAAGGAAAGAATAATTCAAAGGGTGTGGGAAAATAGGTTTGGGGAATTGAGGATTGGGCCCACACCTTTTTTACCTAACCCCCAAGGGTCATTTTGGTCAATGTCTTTTGTACAGCAAAAATGGCAGTCAGCTTTATACCCTTTGGGTTTTATGGGGAGCCGGGGATTGTTGAGCGAGTTTTCCCCTTTTATCTGGGGTTCGGATGCGATTGGTTGAAAAGGAGGTGGTAACACTTCCCGGGGGCCTTGGGGGGGGGTGGGGTTAAATTTAAATTTTAAGAAGGTTTAAGATGTATATTGAAACATGGGGTGCTAAGGGCTTGGGGAAGGGAGGGAGGGTTGGGGATGCTGCAGGGAGATCTTGGGATGGGGGAAGGGGCAAGATTTGAAGATGGGGGTCAGAGAGCCGGAAACATGCGGGAGGTCCATGGAGAGGAAGATTGGCCTAGGGTGGGAGTGGCAACGGAAGGAGTGTACCCATGACCATGGGAAGACATTTGGGTCGATTAAAAGGGTTACGACCCCCCACGCGTGGGGGGGAGGTAAGTAAGGTTTTTCACGGAAAAATTGCCGTCTGGGGTTGTTTTTACGAAAAGGCAAATAAGGGAGGGTGGGGGGTGTCAGGTTTGTGGGGTAATGAATAGCTTTTCATGTAGTTTATTTTTGGAAAACCTAGGGATTGGGGGAAGGGTTGGGGAAAATAATCCCGGGATGTAGGGGGGGAAAGGGTTTGTCGGTTTTGAGAGCGCTCAGTTTAGATGTAGGTGGGGTTGGGTAAAGGTTCAAAGGGGATGGGTTACTTATGGTTGATTTTGTGTACATATCATGGGGAATGAGAGACAAAGGGGCGGGGAAAGTAGGATGGGCATACAGCTCCCTTATAGACAAAATGCGTAACAGGGAAAAATATGGGAAGGGGGGAAGGGATTTTTCGGAGGGGGCTAAAGGGACTTTCTTTGAGGGATTTATGGTTTTATAAAGCGGTCAGGGGGAGAACGGGCTGGCCCTTCCAGGGGGGCGGGGGGGTTTTGGTGGTTGCAGAGGTCGTTGTGGGAGTGTGTGTGGGGAAATTTTTGAGGAAAAGGAAGTTAGGGGGGATATTCAAAGTGATATTTAATTTAAAGTCTTGGTGTTATTGTGAACACCGATGATTATAATTTATTAAGGATCTTCTGTTTTGTAAGGTGTACATAAACAGTTATATAAAGCATATTTTTAAACCTGTAATTTTACATGTCCCTAAATGGGAATGTAATTGTCTAATAATAAGGCATTCTACCTTTTTTAACTGTGGAACGTTTTGTATTTTAATAAAAAAGATCTTTCTGGGTGTTTTTGCTTATATGTTTTTTACAGAGGTTTTTCACATTTTCATTTTATATGTTCAAGTGAATGAGTTTTTTTATCTTGTTTAAACCAGGGAAACTGGGCATTTTTCAATTGGGGGGGGGGGAGGAGTTTAATAATCTCTGCAAAAGCAGGTCATGTGACAAACATGTCTATTTTTTGATGTCTAATGTTTTCCATTCTCGTAGGGTGTATGTATAGAGTACTCCGGCAGTGTAAATAATTTCTGCAGAGGGAATAATGTGAAATTTATTTATTTTTGTGGAGGTTTTTGGAAAGCGGGGTTTTTTGGGTGTAATTATAAGACGCTAATTTCCACAAAGACTGTTGGGGGTTATGAGTGGTGATGCAGACACAGTTAATGGCAGGTGGGGGGGTGGGTGAAGGTAGCGGGAGTGTATTAAAATCCACCCCCGGCACGATATTAATTTTTACCATAGGGGAAAAGAGGGTGGTGGATTGTGTTCTTGGTGGATGTGAGCCTCAGGGTTTAACATTCCTTGTATTATAGGCAGCCGTTTAGCTGGCGGATTGGTTTTTTATATTTGTCTTGAATTTTTTTAATGCTTTACAAATGTATCTTGCTGTATAGCCCCTTTTGGTAGCGCTTCTTTTTTGATTATAAAATTAATAATTTTACAAAGTATAAGTATAAGAGATTTGTCATGTGTATCAAGGGGAAAGTGGCACTTTTTTATGGGGGGGGGGTGTAAGCATTACGGGGAGGTGCTACCCTTTTTTTTTTTTATGACCACCTTTTTATGTGAACACATATACAAGCGGTGTTTTAGTGCACAGCCTTGTCATTATATATGTCTTCTTCAGTACTGTGGCACAGTTTATTATTGTTCCACTGCCTGTATCTTGTTTCATTTGATTATGTACCCTATATTTTTGTACCCCGATTTTAAATAAAATATAAAAAATAAAATAAAAATAACTGAAAGGGAAAAATTTAGTAATAATTCTCAACACAATTTTCCCAAAAGGGCGTTCCTTTTACAATTTTCTCACGTTTTCACTAAAATATTTGAGGAGGGGGATCAGGTAATGAATAGTTACTGTGTTTGGGTTTCAGTAAGGCTTTATTAGAGTTCAATCAGAGGCTACGAGGGAAAATTTAAATTTAAAGGCACACGGAATAGGAGGAAAATTTTTTAAAATGGGGAGAGGCATGGTTCAATAGGCACAGAGGTTTCCCCTAAAAGGGGGGAAAAACAAGAGGGGGGCTGTCACAGGGAGTGTTTCCCCAAGGATCAAGCTGGGGCCCTTGTTGTTCACAATTTTCTAAAGACATAGATGGGGGAAAAAAAAGCGACATAAACAAGTTTGCTAATGACACCCAAAAAGGCCCCCCAATTCATTTTAAGAGGGGCATTAGAACACTCCAGGGAAAACTTAATTAGATGATGCAATGGTGGGGAAGGGCAGATGAAGTTTAATATAGACAAATGCAAATCCTAAATGTTTACAGGGAAAAAACCAGCCACATATAAACTAAATAATGTAGATCTAATATTACTGAATGCGACAAGGATTTAGGAGTTCTGGTTAGCAGTAATCTGAAACCAAAACAACAGTGCATAAGGTTCCAATAAAGCTAACAAACCCTTGGGTTCTATCAAAAAATATATAATAGAAGTCCTCAGGTTGTTCTTCAACTCTATATATCTTTGGTTAGGCCTCATTTGGATTATGCTGCGCAGTTTTGGTCACCGTATTGCAGAATGGATATAAATGCACTGGAAAAAGGAGGATGACGAAGTTGATCCCACGTATCAGAAATCTTTCCTATGAGGATAGACTGAGGTCCCTGAATCTGCACTCTCTAGAAAGGTGTAGAATTAGGGGAGATATGATTGAGATGTATAAGTGGAAAACAGGAATAAATAAAGGGGATGTAAATGATGTGCTAAAAATATCTAACCAAGACAGGACTCGCAGCAATGGTTTCAAGTTGGAAAAATTCAGATTCAGGAAGGATATAGGAAAGCATTGATTTGGTAATAGAGTTGTGAATGAGTGGAACAGACGCCCGTGTACCGTCATAGAAGCTACGACGTTGTGTAGTATTAAAAATAGGTTAGAAAAATACTTAAGTGGGTGTGGGTGACATGCACTACTAGGCTTGGGCCGGTGGGTGACTTGGACCTGCCTCGCATGGGCCAGTAGGCCTGCTGCAGTGTTCCTTGTTTCTTATGTTCTTATGTATTATTATTATTATTATTATTATTATTATTATTATTATTATTATTATTATTATTATTATTATTACATTCGTGGGAAGCGTTAAACCCGTAAGGGAGGGTCACGAAGCACTTGGAGAAATGGGAGGCAAAAAAATCATATTTGATCAAGGGACGGGAAGATAGATTTAGTTCCTTGGATCATGAGCCCTCCCCCCCCTTCACCCTCACCAGTCAGTGGAGGTTCCTGGAGGTTCGACCTCCATGCCATTTGTTGCTGGAGCTATTATGATAATTGGGTAGGCCTGGAGGCCTATCATTAGGCGGATGCTTGATTTTTTTTTCCTTTCGTCCTTGGTTTTTCATCTGTAACTCGAGAACGCTTCATCCGATCAGCTTTCAACTTTCTTGATGAAGTCATCTTTGATTTTGGTTTGATTGCGGTAACACTGCCAGGTCTCTTGTGACCAGACTCGAATTTTTTTCACCATTGTTGAAGAAGAAAAAGGCACAATATCATGACTGGAACAATACACAAATATCCCGCACATAGAACAGAGAGGAGCTTACGACGACGTTTCGGTCCGATTTGGACCATTTACAAAGTCACACACTGACACGACGGTGAGGGAGCCAGCCCAAGATCAAGGCCTCCAACAATTAAAAATTGTTGATGGCCTTGATTTTGGGCTGTGTAGATGCCAATGTGCCACTTTTATAAAAAAAGAACTGTGGGGTACGTTTTTTGTATGTGTGATAAGTTGAGAGCGTCACTTTCGCGCTACTGCTGTCTTCAAATACTGATGTATTCTGATCGGCCAAGTTCTAAATTGCCGACTTTATTAAATAAGAACACTGATTTCAATGCAGTAACTCATGAATGCCTCTTCTGACAGTCATCAAACTATCAAAGCGGAAAGTTCTGACTGGGTTTTCTACCATATTTTTGACTGAAGAAACTGCGGGTATTTGTTTCTTTGTAATAACTGTCCAATGCCTTCCGTGATAGACTTCATATCTCAGCTCTGTTATATAACTGTATTCGAAACTTATGCCGCACACTGTACCATTCCTTTCGCATGTACTGAGGTACCTGGAGCTGGGCTTATGAGATACAATGCAATTTATATTTCATATATTCGGTACAAGTAACGCAGTTTACGTGTAATTTATAGGTACAAGAGAAAAACACTAGGATGTGGAACATTGGGGCAAAACTAATCCTAATGTTTTAATGTTAATTGAGATTTAGACATTGACTCTTGAGTAGGATTTCTCGTGCAGTTAATACAGCCAAGGTTCGCTAAGTGTTACATAGGTTAGGTTAGATAAGATTCGTCAGGAAACAGGACAAGTGTTTCCTGACGAGGGTTTTAGTCATATGATGACCCAGAGCTGCAGCTTTTGGTCATTTGACCAGGCCTTCCAATGGCTTACAAGTCCACCTCTATAAAAATTAAGGATGTAATTATAACCAGTCAAAGATTAATAATAAGTACGTAGGTTGTTGCTTGTTGGCTCTGTAGAGCATAAAGATGATTGTGAGTCCTGTGTGAGGATGGGGCGAGCCAGGCGCCGCCGGGGTGACGGCAGATTGTCAGGAACGTTACTACCCAGAAGTGATCACCAAATTTAATGTCTATACAGAATGCTAAATAAGTCGGTCATTGAGAAAGAAACCAGTATGAGAGCTAACGAGAGAGAAAAGAGAGAGAGAGAGAGAGTAGGAGAGAGAGAGAGAGAGAGAGAGAGAGAGAGAGAATAGAGAGAGAGAGAGAGATAGAGATAGAGAGAGCATACAGCCTCACTTTTTCCTTTCTTGAAGTTTTATTAATAGCTCGAGAATGCATCAAACAATCGACTTCAAACCTAGGGGAAAGGGTCCTGGAACTACACTGATTGACATTGCCCGCCTTTGTCAATCTGAAAGTCATTTATATTTATATTTACCGAACCTTTAAAAAACACCTCTCGGATCGGCTTCAACAAACTTTACAAAACTCACAAAGAAGGTCGGAAGTTTTAACTCTTGGAATGTGTGTAGCCAATTTACCTTCCGAGTCAACTTCAGTTATTAATAGATTACGTATCATGTAAAAAACGAATAGTGTCCACCCTTTTTTTTTATCTTTTAATTTAGGGCTGTGTAGGAGGAACTTTGTCTCTCTTAGTATCATAAACCAGAACACTGGTGGTTGTGTCCATAAATGGGTTAATGCATCTTTGTGGTTGGCTTTCAAACTTTTAATTGCTGTAGTGTTCATCTGAAAGGAAGCTTCACTTCACACCGATCTTGGAAAAGTTACGTTTTTAATTTGTCAGTTTTTAATAATCAGATCGGGTTCCGTGCAATAGCTGGAGATTGCCCTCTTCAGATCGATTAAAAAACCATGAAAACTGCTCATCTTAGAAAAAAATGTATGGGTGATTAAGGGTCCTGAGGCGAGCTGGCCAGTTTGTCCATTTTACTAAATTTTGAAATAATATTTCTTCACGCAATGATTTAAGAATGCTAAATTCTTTCGGCTTCAAACCTTCAATGCTGAGAGCTGAAGAATGCAACTACTGAACAGCTTCAAACCTAAAGTGCTGGTTTAGTCTGTTATATTTGCCTTTGTAATAACAAGACAATACCTCTTCTGATTGGCTTTCAAACCTCTTACATCTTAGTGGAAGATTCGAATTGATTTAGGGCTTTGTAAGAGCCATTTTGCCCATTTTCACTGACGAAAGATCTTTATCGAAAGTTTTATTTGCTTTGAAGGGAAGACAGAGATTATTGACGAAATTGGGGGAGTTAGTTTCCATGTGATGACATGCGAGTTCCTTTTCTGATCAGCTTCAAGACTTCAGCACTGCAACGGAAACTCATGCTGCACTCTGTACCATTCCTTCTGCATGCATTGATGTAGAAGTTATGAGCAGGCTTAGGGGACACAGGGACACCTTCCTGGGATGGCGCAGCGACAGAAAAACATAAAATAAAGACTTTGTAATAAGGATGAAAATTAAAGACTCTTTTCGAGAAAATATATATGAACACATTTGGTACAAACTGGAATCATAAATCAACAATGTCGATTAGTGGTCCAGATGCGAAGGTGCCAGACAAAACCGATTTTGTTTTCCAAGATATGGCGCCGCGGGGATGTCAATACGGTCTCCGTGATGGCTATGATGAGACCGGTGCCCTGATAATAATACCCGACCAGGACATGTTTATGTACGATAGAAATGATAGAAAATTTAATGGATGACCACTAGATAGAGGGTCTAGAATAGGTGCTGGATTTGACAATAAAAAGGAAAATAGTGAGGACCTAATAGCAATACCACTCCCCATAAAAAATAAACTTTTTATCCCAATTTTTTTTTTCATAGATATGATAGCTAATTTTTTTATTATTCCACTAACAATGAAAAAATGAATTTTTATATATTGGACCAAAAACTAACATAGAAACCTGGTAGATCAGGCCTTGATCCCACCGCGAGGCAGGTCGATATGATCGAGCCGTGCGGGGGGCGTTGACCCCCTAGACACACAACCCACTCCAGGTATCACCTAACCTTTCTAAAACTAGTATTTATTTCCTAAATTTATATATATATGATATATATATATATATAATAAATATATATTATATATATAAATATATAAATATATAAATTAATATATATATATATAATATATATAAAATATTATGATATAAAAAAACAATAATAAAAAAATATATAGTATAATATATAAAGTATAAATATATTATATATATATATATATGGTATATATATATATATATATATTAAAAAAATATATATATATATATTATAAATTTTATATATATATATATATATATATATATATATATATATAATATATATATATAAAGTATAAAGTAATCTATATATATATAAAATAAAGAAATATTATAAATATGTATATATATATAATATATATATAATATATATATATATATATATATAAATATATATATATATATATATATATAAATATATATATATATATATATATTTTTGGTGAGTGTGAGTGTGTGTGTGATGAATTTTTTAAAAACCGACAAGTTGAAGATTGAGACCCTTATGCACTATTGTAATCTTAATTCGAGGAACGTTACTCCACACAGTGGGCTTCCATCAGTCCAATACAAAAGAAGGAAGGCGTAGAGTAGAGGAGGAGTATAAGGTAATCAGTCCCTCCCTCAGGAGCCTGTAGTCGATGTGTTCAGGGTCCATCAATCTTGTAGAATGTAAACACATAGTGCCGTAGACCAGGCTCATGTACTGTAGTGAGTTGAGGCAAAGCAGGAGGAGGCGGGTCAAAGTGGTAACCATCCACTAGTCGAAGTAGGACCACTATAGACCCCGCCAACTCCTGCTTGGCCTCACCTCACTACAGTATCAAAAGCCACGACTACGGCCCTAAGCTAGTACAATTCTACAAAGGATTGGATGGACTGAACACATCGACTCCAGGTTGAGGGACTGATCTACCTTCATAACGTCCACCTCTCCATACGCCTTCCTCTTTTTATTGGACAGATTAGCCACTGTGTGGCGAAACGTATCCTTGAATAAAGAATCCCATATGCGCATAAGTGTCCTCAATCATCATAAATATTATATATATATATAAATATAAATATATATATATATATAATTAATTTATTACAGACTTTCGGCTGAGTCCCACCAAGTCAGGGTGTCCGATTAAAGAAAAACTTTCATCATTCACATGTCCAATCACTGTCATGCCAGAAGGGTGCTTTACACTACAGTTATAAAACTGCAACATTAACACCCCTTCTTCAATTGCAGGGCACTGTAACTTCCCATCTCCTGGACTCAAGTCCTGCCCTCCGTTTACGCTGAATCTCTCATGTTATTTTGCTCATCACTCCACATCATGCGTCAGTTATTAAAAAAACATTTGTCCCCATTCACTCCTATAAAATACGCTCAGTGCACCTTGCTGGAAGTCCAAGCCCCTCGCACGCAAAACCTCCTTTACCCCCTCCCTCCAACCTTTCCTAGGCCGACCCATACCCCGCCTTCCCTCCACTATAGATATATACACTCTCGAAGGCATTCTATTTCGTTCCAATCTCTCTACATGTTCGAACCACGTCAACAACCCCTCCCCAGCCCTCCGGATAATAGTTTTGGTAATCCAACACCTCCTAATTTCAGAACTATAAATCATCAATTGTCTTTTTCTCTGCATTTGTAGTTCCACACCCACACAAGGCCCTCAGACAAACGATCACTGCCTCCGACCTCTCCTCATTGCAACATTCATCACCCATATAAGAGTGTTGGTATAACTATACTCTCATACACTCCCCTCTTTACTTCCACGGACAAAGTTCTTTGCCTCCACAGACCCTTCAGTGCAACACTCACCCTTTTACCCTCATCAGTTCTATGATTCACCTCATCTTTCATAGAGCCATCTGTTGACACGTCCACTCCTAAATGTCTGAATACATTCACCTCCTCCATACTCTCTCCCTCCAATCTGACATCCAGTCTTTCGTCACCTAATCTATTTTGTTATCCTTACACACCACACACACACACACACACACACCCACACACACAGCACACACACACAACACAAGGCACCCACACACGTTGGTGCTGGAAAAACCCACATGCACCAACATGTTAAGGACACTAAGAGAGTGAGAGGAGAGGATGAAATGAACCACACGGACTGACCTTGTTGTTCACACCCTGGGTAGTTCAGCAGAGACAATGATGACATCAAACATGAGAGTCCCCCTAGGAGCTAGCGACCACGTGGTTCTGTGCTTTTGAATACATAGAGAGTTGCAAGTGGAGAGAGCAACAGGAGTTTAATGGGAAAAGCCAGACTATAAAAGAGGACAACCTAGGATGAGGAACTTCCTGAAGGAGTTCCGTGGACAGAGAACTGCAGGAAAGCCAGTAAATGAAATTATTGAATATGTAACAACAAATGCAAGGAGGCAGTGGAAAGGTTATTCCAGGGGCAAACAAAAACAATGGGAAATGACCCCAAAACGAGCCCCTGGTTTACCCGACGTTTAAGGAGGCAAAAAACAAAAAGTGGCCATAAGAATGGAAAAAGTACCGAAGGCAGAGAACACATGAAATAAGGGAGATCATCCAAAGAGCCCAGGAACGATGTATCACAGAAGAGGGAGTCCCACCACAGTAATGAAAATGACATAGCAACGAAAATCAAGACTGAACCCGAAACTGTTGTATAGCACATTAGGAGGAAAGACACAAGTCAAAGAACCAGGTGATCAGATTGAGGGACAAAGGTGGAGAGCACTCAAGAAATGATCAGGAGGTATGTGAGGAGCTTAAACCAGGAGATTTAAGGAAGTTGTTTTTTACAGGTAGAGACAGGAAGGGATGTGGGAACAAGCACAGAATGGAACATCAAGATGGAACATAACAACAAGTGTTGGATGACATACTAACAACCGTGGAGGAGGTCAGAACAGCCTAATGAGACTTGATAACCGTTCATAGGCGATGGGACCGGATCACATCTCCCCCATGGGTCCCTAAGAGAAGGAGCAGAGATGCTGTGCGTGTCCCTCTAACCACAAACTTTCAACACTCCCCTTGAAACTGGGCAACTACTGAGAAATGGAAGACAGCAAATTGTAGTCCCCATAATTTAAGAAAGCAACCAGAAAAGAGGCACTAAACTACAGACCTGTGTCTCCTGACATGTATTGTGTGCAAAGTCAAGGAAAGATATCAGGAGAGAGAGGAGGAACACCTGGACCGGAACAAGATTATAAATTAAAACAAGCCATGGGTTCATGACTGAAAATCCTTGGTCACACACCTCCTGGAGTTTTTATGCAAGGTAACATAAGTAAGACAACAGAGAGAATGGTGGGTTGACTGCCCCCCATTTTTTTATTTTTCCTAGACTGCAGGAAGCCTTTGACACAGTTCCCACATAGAGTTAGGTGCAGAAGCTTGAGGATCAGGCGCATATAAAGGGAGGCACAGCAATGATAAGGGAAGTACCTGACAGGGAGGCAGCAACGAGTCATGGTGCTTGAAGAGGAATCACAGAGGCGCCTGTTACGAGCGGGGTCCCACAGGGTCAGTTCTGGACCAGCTATTTTTATATATGCGAACGACATGAAGTAAAAAAGGGAATAGACACTAAGAGTTCTATTCGCAATGATGTGAAGCTGATAAGAAGAATTAAATACGTATGAGATGAGGCAGAGGCAAGGACTGCAAAGAGACCTGGACAGGCTGGACATGTGGTCCAGAAACTTGGCTTTCTCGAATTCAATCCTGCCAAAAGCAAAGTCCCATGAAGATTGGGGAGGGTCAAAGAAGACCGCAGACAGAGTATAGGCTAGTGGACCAAAGACTACATGACTCACTAGGTAGTAAAAGACCTTGGGTGACCATAACACGGCACGTCACCGAAGCACACATCAACCAAAAACTACTGCAGCATACAGGCGTGCCTGGCAAACCTGAGAAGAGCGATCCGATACCTAAATAATGGAATCTTCAAGACAACTTGTTACACTGTTATGTATAAGACCCATACAGGAGTATGCAGCACCAGTCAGAACCCAACACCTGGTCAAAGCACTCATGAAGTATAGAGAAAGTACAAGGTTTGTCAACAAGGCTAGTCCCAGAGCTCAGGAATGTCGTACGAGGAAAGTTGAGGGAAATCGGACTGACGATCACTGGAGGACAGAAGGGTAAGGGGAGACAAGATAACGACATTTACCAAGATACTGTGCTGGGAAAATACAAGGTGTGGCATTAGGATAGAATGTTTCCAGAGAGGGTACACAGAAAACAAGGGTCACAACTTGAATGCTGAAGACACAGAGGAGTCACAGGGACGTTAGAAAGTATTTCTTCAGACCATAGAGTCGTCATAAGTGGAATAGCTAGCAAGTTAAGTAGTGAGTCAGAACCTACATAGTTTTAAGAAGATGTAATGACAAAGCTCATTAATCATAGAGGGAGAGGAAGCCAAGTACGACAGTGAAGAGGGCGGGGCCAGAGCTGAGTCTCCCCCGACCCTGCATCCACAATTAGGTGAGTACAACACACACACACACACAACACACACACACAGCACACACACACACACACACACACCTTTCCCCTCCCCCACCAGTACCTTTCCCCCTCCCCCGCTCTTGCCTTCACAGCTCCTCCCTCCCAATCTTTCTCTCCTCCCCCTCCCTCCGCTTCTCTCTCTCAAATAGCCATTTTTTTTCCCCTCCCCTTCCCCCTACTCTTCTCTCTCCTCTCTCGACCTCTCTCTCTCCTCTCTCTTTCTCTCTCATCCCAAACCCTATCCCTCAACCCAGCTCTCTCTCTTAGCTTCTCTCCTCTCCATCTCCCTTTATTTTCTATAATATCTACCCCCCCCCTCGCATTTCCTCCTCTCATAGCCTTTACCCTCCACACCCTCCATTCTCCCTCTCTCACTCTCTCTCCCTCTCTTCTCCCCTCTCTACCCATTCTCTCTCCCCCCTCACAATTCTCTCTCTCTCCCCTTTGGTCTTATCGCTCACCCCAATACTCTCCCTCTCATTCCCTCTTTCTACCCTATCTCTCTCCTCTCTCCTCCCTCTTTCTACCCCTTTCTCTCTCACCCTCTCACCCTCTCTCACCTCCCTTGTAGTTAGAGGCCTTCTGTCTGGTGGTAATAAAAAAAAAAAACAAATGGGTGGCCCTAGAGGACGTAAAACCAGAGATCTGGTAGACATACCAGGGAGGAAAGACAGTGAGTTTAGAGCTCCAAAAAAGGGATGAAGAGTGGGGGAAGAAGATAGAGACTTGGTAAGAAAATGGAGGAGCGGATAGCTGAAGATGCAGAAGTGGGAAGTACAGGTCTTAGTCAGACAGAAAGCTAGGATACAGTGCTTAGAAGAAAACTGCAAAGCCTGAAAACATATTAGAGAGCACAAAATTCCAATTCAGGATGTACAATCCGGAAATTCAATTTCAGGTGCAACAAGGGGACAGTAAGCAACAACGGAGACATGACATACGGACGAAAGGCCCTAACAGACCCACGTGGGGCCAGGGAAAAGACGGGAGCAGCACTAAGATGCAAATGACAGGTCCGTAAGACGAATGAAGATATGCTATATTCAGAGATTCTACAGCCAAACTACAGCAGTAGCAGGGACAGCTGGTCATGAAAGACAGTTCACTAAAAAAGAAAGTTTCAGATATGACTGGACTGAAGTCAAAACATGTCAATGGAAGGAAATAAAATGCCTCAGAGGAACGCAGAATGGAAGACTCAGAGGGAGGAAGAAAGGGCGAGGTCAGTTTTTGTGTAACAGGCTCCAAGAAGCCAAGGGAGAAAACTTATGAGGAAGAAATAAAAAGAGGAGAAAAAAAATGAATTATAAGCATCATGAAAATAAATAGGTGAGGGAGATATGACCCCAGGAGACAAATTTTCAAGAATTGGGTGGTTTGCGAGTGGAAGGATAACGGCCTGTCAGGGTATCTTTCAAGGTAAAGAATCATTCGAACCAGGAAATCTGCAAGAGTAAGCAAACTGAGGGACAAATCAGGGGACCAGATAGTATAACCCCTCGACTCGACAGAACACAAGAAAAATGACTACAACTGAAAGAGAGGGTACAGAGAACGCAGGAGGAACGAGAGGCAAATAGACGAAGATGAAGCATGACCACAGATACAGTAGGAAGGCCACCCACCCCCACAGAATCTCCCACAAAAGACTCCAACCCGACATTCCCAAACGCAACTGAGCAACCTATCTACAACCCACTCACTGTTCTCTCCCCCAGCCCCAACCCCCATATCACAAACCTCACCCCAAAGCTGTCCCTTGATGGGCCATTCTGACCCCACCCCCATCATCACAAAACCCCACCTACACCACAGCCCCATATAGGCCCCCATCAAGGCTCTCGCTCCCTCAACCCAATATTCTTGCCTGACCATCAATATAGAAAAGAAACATGAAAGTTGGTACATATCAAACGCAGATGGAATAAAACGAATAAAACATGCGGAGTGGAACGAAAGAATCAGTGAAAATCCCCAGACATCATAGCATCTCACAGAAACAAAACTACTCGCTGAGACAATAACAGACACAATCTTCTCAACGGGATACAATCCTGATGAAAGATAGAAGGATTATAGGGGGAGGAGGTGTTCACTGCTCATAAAACACCGATGGGGATTTGAGGAAATGGAAGGCAGACATGATTGAAGGTACAAATCATCCGAGTAACATAAAGTAGTCAATGGAGTGATGCATAACCCACCACAGAACTGCAGGAGCCAAGAGAGGAGTACGAAGAAAAACAACAGGGTGATGGTGACACACTGGCTGAGGTGGCAAGACGAGCTCACTCGAGCAGAGCAAAGTTACGTAATGTGGCATATCAAACCACAGGGAGATCGACTGGGGAAAAACCGGAGTCCACATGATGGTGTCCCGAAACATGGAGAGCCAAGATGGATGGCTGTGGTACTTTGAAACCTCATGCATCAACATGTCAGGGACACAACCAGAGAGAGCGGGGAGGATGATCCAGCAAGACCTTTATCTTGTGTTCACCCTGAGCAGTTCATACATTGAGGACATCAACTTACGAGAGGCCGCTTGGAGCTAGCGATCACGTGGGTTCTGAGTTTTGATTATAAATAAGAAGTTAGCAAGTTGGAAGAAGTGAAACAGAACTGAAGGGGACAGGCCAACAATAAAAGGGGGGACTATCTGAAAGAGAAACTTCCTGCAGGAGTTCAGTGTGGGACAGAGAAATGGTAGAAAATCAGTAAACGAGATGATTGGATATGTGGCAAACAAAAGTGCAAGGAGGGCAGAGAAAGGTTTGTTCCCAAGGGAAACGAGAAATTATAGGAAGACAAAACGAGTCCATGGTTTTACCCAAGGTGTAGGGAGGCAAAAAACAAAGAGCACACAGATGACTGGAAAAGGTACATGGAGGCAAAGGAAACCCAGCAAACAAGGAGATTAGAAGAAGAGCCAAGAAAACGAGTATGCACATATAAGGAGGGGGGCCCAGAGACAGTATGAAAACGACATAGCATCTAAGTCAAATCTGAACCCGAAACTACTGTAAGCCACATTAGGAGGAAGACAACAGTCAAGGACCAGTTGATTAGGCTTATGAAAGAAGTGTGGAGAACTCCAAGAAACGGACAAGAGGTAATGTGAGGAGCTCAACACGAGATTTAAGGAAGTATTTACAGTAGAGACATAAGGACTCCCTGGGGGGGACGACAGATGGACACCAGAAGGAATACACCGAACAATGTGTATGGAAACCGACATAACATACAGATGAGGAGGAGGTGAAGAAACTGCTAAGGGAACATCGACAACCTCAAAGGCATGGGACCAAACATCTCCCCGTGGTCTTTAGAGAGTGAGCCGATATGTTGAGCGTGCCACTTACCACAACTTCAACCACGGCCTTGGAAGACTGGGCAACTACTTTGAGGTAATGAAGACGGCATAATGTATTCCCCATTTTTAGTAAAAAAAAGGAGACAAAAAAGGCACTAAAAACAATAGACCTGGTGTCATTGACGTGAAAAGTATGCAAAGTTTATGGAGAAGATTTATCAGAGGATAGTGTTGAGCACCTGGAACGAACAAGAAGTATAAATGCCAACCAGCCCGGATTCATGAAGAGGCAAATCCTGTGACACAAACCTTCGGAGTTTTATTAAAAATAACATCATTAAGACACGGAGAGAGGGGGTGGGTTGGAATTGCATCTTCTGGACTGCAAGAAGGCCTTTACATAGTTCCTCACCAAAGATTATGATGCAGAACTAGAGGCACAAGCGCATATAACGAGAAGGGCACTGCAATGGAATCAGAGAATGACCTGACAGGGAGCAACAACGAGTCATGGTACATAATGATGTATCACAGTGGTGGCACCTTTGACGAGCGGGTCCCACAGGGGACGGTCCTAAGACCGTGCATATTTTAGGTATATGTGAAACCGACATGTATGAAGGGTTAGACTCAGAAAGTCCTGTTTGGCAGATGATGTGAAGATAATGAGGAGAATAAATCTGATGAGACCTGGCAAGGACTTCAACGAGACCTGGACAGACTGGACACCTGGTCCAGCAAATGCTTCCTCGAATTTAATTCCTGCCAAATGCAATCATGAAGATAGGGAAGGGCACAGAAGACCACAACAGAAAATAGGCTAGGTGGCCAATGATGCAAACCTCACATCAAGGAGAAAGATCTTTGAGGGTGAGTATAACACCGAGCATGACCTCCGAGAGCATCACATCACATCAGATAACTTGCTACAGCATATGGGCGCCAGGCAAACCTGCGAACATCATTTTCCGATACCTTAGTAAGGATCGTTCAAGACACTGTACACCCGTTATGTCAGGCCATACTGGAGTTATGCATCACCTGTTTTGAACCCGCCTTTGGATAAAGCATCAGGTCAAGAAACTAGAGAAATTACAAAGGTTTGCGACAAGGTTAGTTCCATATCTAAGGGAATGTCCCTAAGAAGAAAGATTAAGGAAATCCGACCCTGACGACACTGGAGGTGACAGGAGGGTCAGGGGGAGACAGAATAACTACATATAAAAATACTGCGTGGAGAAATAGACAAGTTTGGACAAAGACAGGAATTTCCAGGGAGGGACCACAGACACAATAATGGCCACAATTGGAATTTGAAGACACAAATGAGTCAGATAGATTATTAGGAAGTATTTCTTCTTCATAGAGTTGTCTAAGGCAAGTGGAATAGCCTAGAAAATGACGTAAGTGGAGGCCGGAACCATACACAGTATTAAGACGAGGAGTTTGATCTAAACTCATGGAGGGGAAGAGAGAGGGCCCAGTACAACCGTAAGAGCGGGGCCAGGAGCTGAAAGACACTACCCCTGCAACCAAAATAGTGATACAAATAGGTGAGTAAACACACACACACACACACCCCACACACACACACACACAGCACACACACACACACACACACACACACAAACACACACGACACGAGATGGTTCTAGTAAGCAACCGGTGAAGAGCGGGCAGGAGCTAGGGACTCGACCCGTGCAACCACAAATAGGTGAGTGACAAATAGGTGAGTACACACACCACACAGTGCACACAACCGAGGATGAAGTAAGAGGCTTTAGAGTGAACTAATACCTCAAAGGCAATGGGGCCCAGATAACATCTCCCCATGGGGATTGAGGTAGAGTGGGAGCAAGCCGCTATGTGTACCCCAAACAACAATATCAATACATCAATCGAAACAGAGTATTTGCCTAGTGCATGGAAGACAGCAAATGTGTCCCAATCTGTTAACAATAGGAGACAGACATGAAGCATTAAATTACAGACCATTGACACTGACAAGTATATTAATGCAAAATCATGGAGAGGATTATCAGAAGAGTGGGTGGACACCTAGAAAGGAATGATCTCATCAACATCAGCCAACATGGTTTACAGGATGATGACGGGAAAATCGTGTCACAAACCTACTTGGAGTTCTATACATTGGTGGACAGCAGTAAGACAAGAGATAGAGGGGTGTGTTGATTGCCTATTCTGGACTGGCAAGAAGGCGTTTGACCACAGTTCCACACAAGAGAATGGTGCAAAAAACGTGGAGGACAAGCAGGGGATAACAGGGAAGGCACTACAATGGATCAGGAGGAATACTTGTCAGTGAATACAGCAGCGAGTCATGGACGTTGGCGAGGTGTCAGTGGGCACCTTGTGACCAGCGGGGTCCCACATGGGACAGTCCTAGGACACAGTGCTGTTTCTTGGTATATTGAACGACATGACGAAGGAATATGACACTGAGGTGACCCAGTTTGGCAGATGACGGAAGTTGATGAGAAGATTTCACTCGATGCGAAGACAGGCAGAAACTATAAGGAATAGAAACAGGCTGCAGACCTGGTCCACAGCTATTGGCACCTGGAGTTCAATCCCACCAATTCAAAGTCATAAAGATTGGGGAAGGGCAAATAAGAACCGCAGACGGAGTACAGTCAAGGGGCCAAGACTAACAACTCTCACTTCAAGGAAAAAGATCTTGGGGTAGTATAACACCAGGCACATCTCCTGGAAGCGCACGATCAATCAAATTAACTGATGCAGCATATGGGCGCCTAGCAAACCTCAGAACAGCATTCCGACATCTTAATAAGTGAATCGTTCAGGACCCTGTACACTGTGTACGTAAGTAAGGCCCCATATTGGGATTATGCGTGCACCAGTTGGAACCCACACCTAGCCAAGCCGTAAAGAAACTAGAGAAAGTGCAAAGGTTTGTTGCAACAAGACTAGTTACCCAGAGCTTAGAAGAGGTATGTCCGACGAAATGAGGATAATGGAAATCTACCTGACGGACACTGGAGGAAAGGAGAGATAGGGGGACATGATAACGACATACAAAATACTGAGCGGAATTGGAACCAGGTGACAAAGACAGGATGTTCCCAGAGATTGTACAGAACAGTAAACAAGGTGACACAGTTGGAAGTTGAAGACACAGATGAATCACAGTAGGTTATGAAATATTTCTTCAGGCCACAAGTAGTCAGTAAGTGAATAGTTTTGGGAATCGATGTAGTGGAGGCCAGTATCCATACATAGCTTTAAAAGCAGAGGTATGATAAAGCTCACGGCTCAGAGAGAGTGAACCTAGTAGCGATCAGTGACGAGGCGGGGCCAGTATCTCGGACTCGACCTCCCTCAACCTCAACTATGTTAGTACTTATGAGTACACACACACACACACACACACAACACCACACACACACACACACCACACAAACACACACAACACACATAAATATAATATATAATATAATATAATATTATATATATAATATATATATAAATATATATATATATATATATTCTCATATATATATATATATATATATAAATATAATAATATATATATATATATATATATATAATATAATATATATAAATATCAAATAAATATATATATAAATAGGAGAAAATAAAGAGATAAATTTGAAGATCAAATAAGCAAATGACGAAACCATGAAAGAGGAGGAGAAATAAGGGAGAAAGAGAGACAGACAGACCGAGACAGTAAAAGACGACAAAAGAATGCAGCTGTGCTCTTTTTGCTTTACTGTTACAGAAACCCCCGAACACGCTCACTACAACATTGAAGAATTAAAAGATCATACGAAGATCAAGCTTGTATAGTGACATGTTTCACTCTGTGCAGGACTTCATGCAGGACTTGTCCATGCTCTACGCACAGTGAAACATCGTCTCAATAAGAGCTTGTTCAAGCAAGTGTTCCCCAATCCTCCCCTCCCTCTGTCCATAAACACAATAAAACACAGATATTAGAATTGCAAAAATGGGCGAAACTTCTTCCTAACGAGTAACATAAGCCCGCATATTGTGTCTTATTCACATGCTCGTCGGTATACTTCACCAGTACGGATAAAAAGGCACAATACCGTGACTGGAACAATACACAAATAACCCTCACAGAGGAGAAAGAAACTTACGACTATGTTTCGGTCCGACTTGGACCATTAACTGTGTGGGTTACTTGTGCATGTCACCACTGATACACGCACAGGAAACGTGTGAACACACTGCATCCAACCAGCGCCGGATCTACCAATCCCGGAGGGGCCAATAATCCTGGAAGGGCCCCAGATTGGACTATAGTCCACACTGCTTAAACATTCTGGGTCTACTGTATTGAGAAGGAGTTGTAAAGGGTCCCCCCCCCATAACAGTTCAAGCTTCAGAGCCCCCCAAAATGTAGATCCCCCACTCCATTCACCCTACCTTGAGGACGACTCCCTTCCCGAAGGTCACATCGCCGGAGACAGACAGATGATCCAGCTCCAGCATGTCCGGTATCGAGGAGAAGCTTCTGACAAAAGTCCTGTAGGTTAGAGATTGTGCTGTGGTTATTAAAAAGTTCGCTGTTTGCTCATTAAAAAACTTGAAATGACCGTTGTTACGAATTTTTATCTGCCATAAAGTAAATAAAAGGGTCCTGGCTCCAAATGGATAAAATGTGCTGCCTGGGTTCCCCCAGGGGCAATTATATTATTTAAAATAGAGAAGCAATGAACCTTCAAACAAATTACGAAGTAATAATTTAAATGGTGTAATGTATCCATGAGGAAGGACAAATAAATATATATGTTGGGAAATTTATTTGGTCCCTAAATTTCCACTCACAGGACAGATACGACGTACAAAGGGGTTCCCAGCATATAAGCCGTATGGTACGGCGAGCTGGTGGCCCTTATACCCTCCCAAAAAAACAGCATTCTCTCTATTGGCAAGGGATTGTTGTAAGCTTATTTAATTTATAGATTTACCCTTCAGGGAAGGAGAAGGTAGTTTAACAGGTATACACCTAATATTAGATCATTGAGGCCAACTGTAGACAATAATAATTGATAGACCTAAGACCTATACCATAGTAGTAATAGCCGATAATGTAGGCAAACACCTATGATAAGTTAGCTAGGGAGAACTGGGCCAGCCCTAGTTTGAACGAAGAGACAGGGTCTGGAAGGAGAGACCAGCTCGTCCTTCTTAAGACAGGCACCAACTGGACAAGAAGTGCCGTGATCAGCAGACGCACCCCCCACGTGTCTTCACATATTGAGACCTTGGGGAAATCTGGTAGAGGCACCTCGAAGTACAGTAGATACCTCCGTCAGGCCATACAGTAATACAAAACCTCCACTTTACTCGTAGAATTCTGGCCATTGTCTGAATTGTTGATTGAGTTTTATCCTGTAGGGCCTGTGTTGCAGCTTGGCAGAGCATTCAGCATAAGTACCATGTCTCTATGGCAAGTCTGAACTAGTGTCCCGTGACTGCAAAGTTATACTAGGGATTACATACCCCTCTTGGATATAGGAATTTCTGAGGTGCAGGCAGGTCACTAATAATGATTGAATATAAAAAGAACTGTGGTGGTAACGTTTTTTTGTATGGTGGTGATAATTTGAAGCGTCAGTTTCGCGCTTACTGCTGTCTTCAATACTGATTTAATCTGATCGGCCACGTTTCTAATTGCGACTTTATTAAATAAGAAACACTGATATCCCATGCAGTCACTCATGAATGCCTCTTCTGACAGTCATCAAACTATCAAAGCGGAAAGTTCTGACGGGTTTTCTTCCATAAAAATTTTGACTTGAAGAAAACTGCGTTATTCTTGTTTCTTCTATTGTAATAACTTGTCCATGCCTTCCGTGATATACTTCATACTCAGCTCTGTAAATATAACAGATTTCGGAAAAACATATATGCCGCACACTGTAACCATCCCTTTCGCATGTAACTGAGGTACCAAGAGCTGGGCTTATGAGATACAATGCAATTTATATTTCATATATTCGTACAAGTAACGCAGTTTTACTTTAATATATAGGTACAAGATAGAAAAACCACTAGATGTGGAACAAAGGGCAAAAACTGAATCCTAATGTATTTAAATAGTTAATTGAGATTTAACAATGAACCTTTGAGTAGGATTTCTCGTGCAGTTAATACAGCCAAGGTTCGCTAAGTGTTACTTAGGTTAGGTTATAAAGATTCGTCAGGAAACAGGACAAGTGTTTCCTGACTAGGGTATTTAGTCATAATGATGACCCAGAGCTGCAGCTATTTGGTCATTTTTGACCAGGCCTTCCAATGGCTACCAGTCCACCTCTATAAAAATTTAAGGATGTAATTAAACCAGTCAAAGATTAAAATAAGTACGTAGGTTGTTGCTTTTGGCTCTGTAAGCATAAAGATGATTGTGAGTCCTGTGTGAGGAATGGGCGAGCCAGGCGACGCCGGGGTTACGGAGCAGATTGTCAGGAACGTTACTACCCAGAAGTGATCACCAAATTTAATGTCTATACAGAATGCTAAATAAGTCGGTCATTGAGAAAGAAACCAGTATGAGAGCTAACGAGAGAGAAAAGAGAGAGAGAGAGAGAGTAGGAGAGAGAGAGAGAGAGAGAGAGAGAGAGAGAGAATAGAGAGAGAGAGAGAGATAGAGATAGAGAGAGCATACAGCCTCACTTTTTCCTTTCTTGAAGTTTTATTAATAGCTCGAGAATGCATCAAACAATCGACTTCAAACCTAGGGGAAAGGGTCCTGGAACTACACTGATTGACATTGCCCGCCTTTGTCAATCTGAAAGTCATTTATATTTATATTTACCGAACCTTTAAAAAACACCTCTCGGATCGGCTTCAACAAACTTTACAAAACTCACAAAGAAGGTCGGAAGTTTTAACTCTTGGAATGTGTGTAGCCAATTTACCTTCCGAGTCAACTTCAGTTATTAATAGATTACGTATCATGTAAAAAACGAATAGTGTCCACCCTTTTTTTTTATCTTTTAATTTAGGGCTGTGTAGGAGGAACTTTGTCTCTCTTAGTATCATAAACCAGAACACTGGTGGTTGTGTCCATAAATGGGTTAATGCATCTTTGTGGTTGGCTTTCAAACTTTTAATTGCTGTAGTGTTCATCTGAAAGGAAGCTTCACTTCACACCGATCTTGGAAAAGTTACGTTTTTAATTTGTCAGTTTTTAATAATCAGATCGGGTTCCGTGCAATAGCTGGAGATTGCCCTCTTCAGATCGATTAAAAAACCATGAAAACTGCTCATCTTAGAAAAAAATGTATGGGTGATTAAGGGTCCTGAGGCGAGCTGGCCAGTTTGTCCATTTTACTAAATTTTGAAATAATAAATTCTTCCGACGCAATGATTTTAATAATGCTAAATTCTTTCGGCTTCAAACCTTCAATGCTTAGAGCTGAAGAAAGCAACTACTGACCAGTTCAACCAAAAGTGCTGGTTAGACTGTTATATTTGCCTTTGTAAAAACAAGACAATACCTCTTCTGATTGGCTTTCAAACCTCTTACATCTTAGTGAAGATTACGAATTGATTTATGGGCTTTGAAAGAGCCAATTTGCCCATTTTCCAGCTGACGAAAGATCTTTTTGGGGTTTTTTGAGAGCTAACAGTGTACTTTTTAAGTCAGAGTAGAGTCGATATAACAAAGGGAATTGTTAAGCTTGTTGAGAAGCCTTGAGACTCTCATTCTTACCTAACACCGTGACAATTAGTGTCACACTCCTCATTAAACTTCGACAATGGCAGATGGGGGTTCAGGAAAGTCTGGTTCAGTGTTAACAAAATTAAAAATATAAGTAGCGGCATACAAAGGGCATCTGAACAGAACGCGTAACAGGTGCAAGGCTACTTGCCAACGCAGTAACGTAGACTGCGATGATTTGCAAGACTGCTTGAAGAGTTTGGGGGAAAAATGGGAAGCCTATGAACAAGCATTCTCAGCATATGAGCTACAGGCTATTGAGGATAATGAATCCCAGGGTAGTCTTCAGCAGGCTCTGGACGAATTCACTAAGGATGATGTAGATTGTCATCAGGAGATGAATATGTACAAAGATAAGTTAAGTACATTAAAGGCTAGTATTCCAAGGGTGGTGTTGAACACCGCAGGTACCCCAAACAGCCACACACCTGTCAATATGTTGCCCAGGTTGCCCCAGTTGAATTTACCGACATTTGACGGAACCCTAACTGAGTACATTGCTTTCTGGGATCAGTTTAAAGCCCAGATAGATGACAGGAACGATTTGTCAGATGCCGTCAAGTTGCAGTACTTGCAGTCGCAGCTCAAGGGTAAAGCCTTAGACCTGGTCCGGCACTATAGAAAATTTTCTAGGCTGTTTACCTGTATGTACCTCAACATTATATACATACCAGTAATCTCATTGGGAGACAACCATATTGTTTACCGTAGTCACCCCGTGTAGACATGTGAGAAAACTTAACCACCCCTGGTCGTGGCAAGTGGTTCCTTCGACCTCACAATCTTATCCATATCTATCCGAGACCAGTATGGATTGGATAGCACCCACAAGTACGGTGCTACTAATTAATCGTGGACTGTATAGATTATATTAGTGTAACTGAATGAAGAGGGGGGGGGGGGTAGGTTACACATGGATACATCCATCAAGGAAAAACATTTGTACATAATCCCACCACTTACCAGATGTTCTCTGGTGGTCACTTGATGTAGCTGGATCACTCCTAACCTATCCAATTACAACATAACCTAACTGGCCAGCATCAGTCTGTTATAACTAGAAGGGTTACTTAACTGTGGGTGATTGATACTCCTTATTTCCTCCATTCACCATCTCATTTCGAAGTCCTGCTACACCGACACGGTTCTTATTCCGGCAGGACGAGGTATCCGTCGGTTCGTCCCGGTTTAGAAGTCGTGATTCCATAAATCTTCATTGTCCCCGGTACGAATCACACATTCACTCGGAGCAGGGCGATCTATTTCACATCCCGCATTCTCTTAACTCAATGTTATTATCACTGATTACATTACCATTCACAAGACGATTTAACCTCTCATAATTATTATACACATTAGAGATCACTCCATTAAGATCTGAGACCGATGAGTGATGATTAAACCAAGGGTAATTTTCCCCGGGACACAGTCCATTGTGACGCGTCAGTCACCCGGTCCTACTCTTATCACACTTTTACCACTCTATTACCGTAGTCCCGTAAATCACGTTCCCTCACTCTCCACCAGGAACAGTTACGACACTTCCTATTATGAAATGAGGCCTATATTGATCCTTAGGCCGCCGTGAATGTCAATTTCGTGGTTCCATGCTTTCCCAGCCTCCTCACCACATTCAAAACAATCCCGCCTCCCCCATGGCCCGAGTCCACCTATACCCCCGCACATCCGCGCATGCGCAAAGGGAACTCTTGGTTCTACCCTATTGTCAAATACATTTTTGACTCATATCGATACATTAAACACCTATTAGGCGCTATAGCTTCGGAAAATCAAAAATTTTCCACAGGCACTACCAGATTACTGACACTAATTACCAACATGCCAAAGACCAATTAGAAGACACGTTTGGCAACACTGAGGAGATAAAGGTAGCTATACTTTATCGGTTGTTGGATCTAGAGGCTTGCCGACATGACCGTCAAAGCCTAGAGAAGTTTTGTATTGAAATTATGAGCTTGACAAACAGTTTCAAAGATTTGCATGATGAGGATGATTCAGAATGGGTCCTTAGCCAGGTGATTCAGAGGAAACTGGCTAGCACTACAGTGCATGAGTTACACTTAAAATATCGGACGAATAGGTTCACGATAAAACAAATTGTTGAGGGGTTGGGAGATCTCGTTTCTCATTTAAGCATAGGTGTGAGAGAGGAGTCACCACCATCACCACATAAAAACCCAGACAGTCACTCAAAGATCTCGAGAGATCAGTCTAAAGCTCATACGACTAACGTTGGAGTGTACTATGGTAAAGAAGTGTCTAAGGTAAGAACCTCTAAGCAGAACCTCAGAGGCACTCATGCCAGAATATGCGTGTTCTGTGAAGGCGAACATGCTAGCATGAGTTGCTCGGAGTATATAACACTGAGCAGTAGGCAACAGAGATTAAGGGAGTTGAGACTCTGCTTCAAGTGTTGTGGGGAACACTATGCGAGAGACTGTGGCACCCAGTTCAGTGAGTGTTGAGTCTGTTGCAAAGGTAAGCACCATACTGCACTATGTCCCAATAATTTAAGGGAACCCCAAGCTAGTAGGGATATCTCTCAGGTAGAGATAGAAAGTGAGTCTGAGCCTGAAATGGTAGCCAGCGTGATTAGTGGGAGTGAAGTCTCTAATCCGAGTGAGAATCAAGGAGGTGCTGCCCTACCTACAGTCATGGCAAAGGTTGTGAGTGGGCACAGGTCCGAAAACAACCCGATTATTCTTTGACCCAGGAGCACAAGTATCCTTGATAACAAAGAAGCTGGCGGCTAAATTAAAGTTGAAGGCCACAAAGAAAGTTAGTATGATGTTGGGAGGGGCTATAAGTCAGGTCCCACCCAAATCTTATGATGTGGTGGATGTCACAGTCAAATTAGGTGGACATCGCAGAGACATTACAGCCTTGGTGGTAGAGACGCTACCCACGGCAATTACAGCGAGAGGTCTTGCTGCAGGAGCTAAGTGATTGAAAGACCTTGAGGTGAAGCTGGCAGACCAGGGAATTACCACTGACACAGTCAGAAATGTAGGTATCCTGGTGGGAGCCAATCATATAGATGACTTCCTGTCTACACGACGGACGTTTAAGGAAGGAATTGGTTTATACAGATCCCCAGTAGGATACATCATAGGCGGCAGGATTCCACCTGAATTCCCTGCCACGCCAGATAGAGGAGAAGCTGTCCCCATGATAGCTGGGGGAGTAGTGATAATGAATACCAGTATACACGATGAACCGCCAGGGAAGCTGAACCAGGTAGGTAATGACGAACACTCGGCTGCCTTGGGAAAACACTTTTACAGGGTACGTAAAGAGGGAGATAGATTGCCATTAAATCTAGGGAACCTCGTAACAGTGGGAGGAAAGGCTACCAAGGAATGTGGGTCACTGGGTGGGAAAGTACGGAGCCGCTCAGTCAAGGCCAGACATACGAAAAACGATAAAGTTAAAGCAAAGGGTGCTAAGACCACCGGAACCAACAAGTTTACACCCCAGAGGTCCAAACAGGGGAAACTGGATGGTTGAAGTTAGACGGGAGTCTGCTCGACGAGAGTGGCCGGACGGCACTCGTGTCCAGGGTCCGCTGTGGGGGCTCGCGGAAGGTGAACTTGATTTAGACTTAGCGCCTACCTTCGCCGGCGGGAGGATGTGGAAATTTATTTGGTCCCTAAAGTTCCACAGGACAGATACGACGTACAAAGGGGTCCCAGCATAGCCGTAATGGGACGGTTGAGCTGGGTGGCCCTTAAACCCTCCCAAACAAACAGCATTCTCTCTAGGTAGTAATAGGCCGATAATGTAGGCAAACACTAGGATAAGTTAGCTAGGGAGAACTGGCAGCCCTAGTTTGAACGAAGAGATGAGGGTCTGGAAGAGAGACCAGCTCATTCTTCTTAAGACAGACACCAACTGGACAAGACGTGCCGTGATCAGCAGACGGCGCCCCCCACGTGTCTTCACATTTGAGACCTAGGGAAATCTGGTAGAGGCACCTAGATGTGCCGTAGATGACCTCCGTCAGGCCCATACAGTAAGACAAGACCTCCAGTTTATCTCATAGATTTCTGGCCAGTGTCTGGGGAGATTGTGAGTGAGTTTTATCTGTGGGGCCTGTGTTGCAGCTGGCAGAGCATGCCCAGTAAGTACTAGTGTCTCTTGGCAGTCTGGAAGCTAGTGTCCGTGTCTGCATAGTTATACTAGGGGATACACACCCTCTTGGATATAGGAATTTCTGAGGTGCAGGCAGGTCACTAATAATGATTGAATATTGCAGGAATTAAGGCTCCCGGTTGCATGTGGTTTCTGAGGGGAAGTCCAAAGGGGCTAAGGCTAAGCTTAGGGAAGTTGAAGATCAGGATATATGCTGCAACACCAAGTAAGTTAGTCCTTTATACGTGCATGCAGGCGAGTTTCTTGCAACATCAATCACTGAGAGTAAAAGGTAGATGGGATACAAGGAGAATAGAAGCATCAGGGAAGAGAGAGGTGAAGGTTTATAAACTAAAAGAGGAGGCAGTTAGGGTAAGACATAAACAGCTATTGGAGGATAGATGGGCTAATGAGAGCATAGGCAATGGGGTCGAAGAGGTATGGGGTAGGTTTAAAAATGTAGTGTTAGAGTGTTCAGCAGAAGTTTGTGGTTACAGGAAAGTGGGTGTGGGAGGTAAGAGGAGCGATTGGTGGAATGATGATGTAAATGAGAAAAAGTTAGCATATGAGAAGTTTTTACAAAGTAGAAGTGATGCAAGGAGGGAAGAGCACATGGAGAAAAAGGGAGAGGTTAAGAGAGTGGTGAAGCAATGTAAAAAGAGAGAAAATGAGAGAGTGGATGAGATGTTATCAACAAATTTTGTTGAAAATAAGAAAAAGTTTTGGAGTGAGATTAACAAGTTAAGGAAGCCTAGAGAAAAAAATGGGTTTGTCAGTTAAAAATAGGAGAGGAGAGTTATTAAATGAAGAGTTAGAGGTATTGAGAAGATGGAGGGAATATTTTGAGGAATTGTTAAATGATGATGAAGATAGGGAAGCTGTGATTTCGTGTATAGGGCAGGGAGGAATAACATCTTGTAGGAGTGAGGAAGAGCCAGTTGTGAGTGTGGGGGAAGTTTGTGAGGCAGTAGGTAAAATGAAAGGGGATAAAGCAGCTGGGATTGATAGGATAAAGATAGAAATGTTAAAAGCAGGTGGGGATATAGTTTTGGAGTGGTTGGTGCTATTATTTAATAAATGTATGGAAGAGGGTAAGGTACCTAGGGATTGGCAGAGAGCATGCATAGTTCCTTTGTATAAAGGCAAAGGGGACAAAAGAGAGTGCAAAAATTATAGGGGGATAAGTCTGTTGAGTATACCTGGTAAAGTGTATGGTAGAGTTATTATTGAAAGAATTAAGAGTAAGACGGAGAATAGGATAGCGGATGAACAAGGAGGCTTTAGGAAAGGTAGGGAGTGTGTGGACCAGGTGTTTACAGTGAAACATATAAGTGAACAGTATTTAGATAAGGCTAAAGAGGTTTTTGTGGCATTTATGGATTTGGAAAAGGCATATGACAGGGTGGATAGGGGGCAATGTGGCAGATGTTGCAGGTGTATGGTATAGGAGGTAGGTTACTGAAAGCAGTGAAGAGTTTTTACGAGGATAGTGAGGCTCAAGTTAGAGTATGTAGGAAAGAGGGAGGTTATTTCCCAGGAAAAGTAGGCCTTAGACAAGGATGTGTGATGTCACCGTGGTTGTTTAATATATTTATAGATGGGTTGTAAGAGGAGTAAATGCGAGGGTCTTGGCAAGAGGCGTGGAGTTAAAAGATAAAGAATCGCACATAGAGTGGGAGTTGTCACAGTTGCTCTTTGCTGATGACACTGTGCTCTTGGGAGATTCTGAAGAGAAGTTGCAGAGGTTGGTGGATGAATTTGGTAGGGTATGTAAAAGAAGAAAATTAAAAGTGAATACAGGAATGAGTAAGGTTAGGAGGATAACAAAAAGATTAGGTGATGAAAAATTGGATATCAGATTGGAGGGAGAGAGTATGGAGGAGGTGAATGTATTCAGATATTTGGGAGTGGACGTGTCAGCGGATGGATCTATGAAAGATGAGGTGAATCATAGAATTGATGAGGGGAAAAGGGTGAGCGGTGCACTTAGGAGTCTGTGGAGACAAAGAACTTTGTCCTTGGAGGCAAAGAGGGGAATGGGTGTGAAGCGTGGGTGATGAATGTTGCAGCGAGGAGAAGGCTGGAGGCAGTGGAGATGTCATGTCTTAGGGCAATGTGTGGTGTGAATATAATGCAGAGAATTCGTAGTTTGGAAGTTAGGAGGAGGTGCGGGATTACCAAAACTGCTGTCCAGAGGGCTGAGGAAGGGTTGTTGAGGTGGTTCGGACATGTAGAGAGAATGGAGCGAAACAGAATGACTTCAAAAGTGTATCAGTCTGTAGTGGAAGGAAGGCGGGGTAGGGGTCGGCCTAGGAAAGGTTGGAGGGAGGGGTAAAGGAGGTTTTGTGGCGAGGGGCTTGGACTTCCAGCAGGCATGCGTGAGCGTGTTTGATAGGAGTGAATGGAGACAAATGGTTTTTAATACTTGACGTGCTGTTGGAGTGTGAGCAAAGTAACATTTATGAAGGGGTTCAGGGAAACCGGCAGGCCGGACTTGAGTCCTGGAGATGGGAAGTACAGTGCCTGCACTCTGAAGGAGGGGTGTTAATGTTGCAGTTTAAAAACTGTAGTGTAAAGCACCCTTCTGGCAAGACAGTGATGGAGTGAATGATGGTGAAAGTTTTTCTTTTTCGGGCCACCCTGCCTTGGTGGGAATCGGCCAGTGTGATAATAAAAAAAATAAAAAAAAAAAATATATATATATATATATATATATATATATATTATATATATATATATATATATATATATATAATATATATATATATATATATATATATATATATATATATATATATATATATATACATAATGGAGCATATTCAACCCTACTGTATTATATCAACATCACCTTTATTCTCTCACCTCACTAGGACGCTGCTACCAGTAAAACACCATCATTTATAAACAGGGAGGCTCCATGTCAGTCCCCCCTTTCTGCAGCCTACACAACCTGTAGGTTGTACTAGTACTCTCCCAAAACTTAAACAGGCCTCTGCACCAGGTAACATGACAGCACTTAAAGCAATAAAATAACCTATGGTACAAATTGACAAAAAAATCTCTACAAAAAAACAAACGGCTACGTCTTAAGATATATTTCTGCAGCTGCTGCGCTCCAGGTATTGACACACACTTCACTGTCCTCTCCTGGCCACTCTGACTGACCAGTAATAATACGCGTCCGGTTTCAGAACAATCCCGGAACCTGACATTATATATATAGCGTTTTTTATCACAATGTTCACAACACACTGCGGAATAATCGTTAAGAGAAAGCTTGGTATTGGGGGGGTGTAAAAGAGCTTATTTTGCTTCTTTAGAGAGCTTGATTGATCTTTAAGAGAGCTTAGTACTGGTGGGGGTTTAAGTAAATCCAGTACTCTCTTACCTCTCTCCCATTCTTAGGCTAATAATAAGTGTGATTCTGGTATTTTTCCTACTTTTTTTTTCCAAAATTTGCGTTGATGAAGAATTCATAGCAAATTTAAAAAAAAAAATCCACCCATTCCTTTTCATTTTTGGACGATGTTTCAGCATTCAATCCTAGTGACATGTGTGATTCTCAGTCATTTATAGATACATGTATGCAAAACAACCACTGTGAAAGAATAGTGAAATTCCAATTGCTTTCGTGACTTCTCACATTATAAAGGAACTATAAAAACAATACAACAAAGGAAGGCATATAAAAGGTCGAGACCACATCTTACCATCACATCCCACAACAAAGCAACACCTGACGCGCAACGACACCCGACTCATAAGAAAGGAGGAACACTGCAGCAGGCTTGCTGGCCCCAACTAGCCAGGTTCTTCACGACATCTCACTAACAAAAAATTTGTCCAACCCAAGTACTCTACCCAAGAATTAAGATTTATTATTTGTCCAACGTATTATTAAATTCTTCCCAAATTTTATTAATTATAAATGTCTCTAATTTATATAAACCAAAGGAAATATTCATATTATTTTCAAAACTGCTTTTTATGAAACAATATTCAATTATATTCCTGTCAACCATGGACTTGCTGGATACAACTTTCTCAACTTTTTGAAAATCAATTGGATGGTTAAAATCTCTCACATGAATAAATAGAGCATTGGAATCTTGTCCAGTTCTAATGCTGTATTTATGTTGTTTTAATCTTAGTTCGAGATTTTTACCAGTTTGACCGTAATAAACTTTATCGCAAATTTTACAAGGAATCTTATAGACACATCCATCAGCATTTTGGGGGGAATTCTTTATCAAAAGTTTTTTTACTGTATCAAGATTTTTAAATACAACTTTAATATTAAAAGTCTTAAGAAGAGAAGGCATATCAACCCAGTTTTCATGGTAAGGGAGAACCAACATATTTTTAGTTGAATAAGGCTGGTTGTCCCTTTTTGGATTATAAAAAGTATTTCTAGCAATTTTAAAAGATTTATCAATTACGTTTCTTGGGTATTTCAGATAATTAACTATTTCATAAATTTTGGATATTTCTTCATCTATGAACTCTGGACTACAAATACGTAAAGCTCTCAAAAACATTGATGAGAAAACAGACAGTTTAACTCTATCTTGATGGGAAGAATAATAGTGGACATAGGAACAGTTATTTGTAGGTTTTCTGTAAATTTTATATTTGAAGTCATTATTACCCTTAATAATTAAAACATCTAGAAAAGGCAATGAGTTATTTTCTTCAAACTCAACAGTAAAGTTTATAGAATGGGCTTAGCTATTTAATTTACCAAGGAAATGGTGTATATCTACATTCTTGGGCATAAGGCATAAAATATCATCAACATATCTAAATCATTTGGTTCTATTAGGGAGGATTGTGTTAAGCAACCTTGTTTCAAAAAATTCCATGACTCAGTGCTTGTTTCTCGTAGTCGGTTAAGGTGCGTGACGATAAGTTGTTTATCAGGGATTCGCGAATCCCTGATAAACAACTTATCGTCACGCACCTTAACCAAAAAATTCCATGTATAGGTTACTAAGAACAGGTGAAAGAGGATTTCCCATTGCCATACCAAACTTCTGAGTGTAAAACTTATTATAAATACAAATTTTGCATCAACAATGCAAAGTTTAATAAGTTTAATGATAGTAGGAACTGGCAATGGTAAATCATAATTAACGAGTTCTTCAGATAAGAAACTTAATAAATCATCAACAGTAACTTTCGTAAACAAGGAAGTAACATCAAAACTAACCATGTTAAAGTCATTTAAGTCAGTCAAGGAGCTTAATTTATCAACTAAATCTATGTTGTTTTTAACATTAAAGTTAGAAATTTTTTTCAAAAATAGGGCTCAAAATGTCGACAAGCCATTTAGATAATTTATTTGAAACTGAACGTATGAAGCTAATAATTGGTCTGACTGGATTACCTGGTTTGTGTGTTTTTATTAGTCCATACATGTATGGTAAAGATGGATTAGTGCCTTCCTTTGATATATTGTTTTTATAGTTCCTTGATAATGTGAGAAGTCACGGAAGAGCTTGGAATTTCACTATTTTTTCGCAGTGGTTGTTTTGAATATACTGATATCGCCTATTTACTGTGATCTTATTGCATAGATACATGTATATAAAAAAATTGTCTCGCCCTTTGAGGATATATTTCATCAATTCTGTTTCCCCCGTGTTTCATCGTGAGATATTAATTCCCAGGTAGTAGTAACTCCAATTCTGCTGAAATGAAACTATGGTTTAAACCTCAGACTGAAATATAAAATTCATTCATCTTGTATTATAGGATTTAACAGGGGGAATATAGCTTGCTTTTGTTACCACACTATAACATGTAGAGTAGCAACACACCACTGGCATAACCAGTTTTGTTTAATAAAAGCAATCTATCTTACCTTAACTCCTCTGGTTTGTATGGATGCCATTATTATCATCTACCTTCCCTACACTTCCTCCACTCACAGCAATATTTACATACCTTTAAGTCATACATACATCTAAGAAGACAACTATCCTTGGTTGCAACAAATCACAACCCACGAACTGAGAATCAAAACTTGACTTTTCGCTCTTTCCTCGACCATTGTCAACTTACGACTGGATGATGGTCGAGGCCAGACCGAAACGTCGTCTAGGTTTCGTTCTTTTTCATTTTAACCTTACCTTAATCCTGTTTTTCTCCCCAGTGTTACCTTGGACCTGCCTTCACCTGAGCCTCACCTGAACTCTACCCTTCACCTGAGCCTCACCTGAACTCTACCCTTCAGCTGAGCCTCACCTGAACTCTACCTTCACCCGAGCCTCACCCGAACTCTACCCTTCACCTGAGCCTCACCTGAACTCTACCCTTCACCTGAGCCTCACCTGAACTCTACCCTTCACCTGAGCCTCACCTGAACTCTACCCTTCACCTGAGCCTCACCTGAACTCTACCCTTCACCTGAGCCTCACCTGAACTCTACCCTTCACCTGAGCCTCACCTGAACCCTGCCGAACTGTGAGCCAAGCTTGACCAGAGGCGTAGTATCGAACATACGTAGGGGTGACATGCTAAGAGTGGCTTGCTGCAGGCAGTATAGGTTACTCATGACCAACAGCAGGTCGTCCGTCTTCTTCACCGGCAGGAAGCGAGAGCGGGGAACGTTGAGGCCTGTAAAGTGATGCATAGCAAAGACATAAAACACAAAACTCTTCACATAATAAAAACAAACGAAGTCTGAGAAGAAGAAAAGCAGTCCGTCTACATCTACTTCTGTTTAGGTAGATAGGGCGAGGATAGGATAGGATAGCAGTAAGGGAGGGATGATAGGAAGGAAAGGAAGGGAGGGATAGCTAAAATTAAGTTACACTCTAATTCCTCAGATCAAGATTGACTGTCTCCCATTTCTCACCTGCTGTACAACCCTTACGCATTTAGTGCTCCAATAAATTTAACAAAATAATAATAAGTTTTAATAACAATTACAACAATAATAAATAATAATTATAATATTTCTTCGTCTCTAAGGAAATCAAGCAAAGATGAATATTTCAAAGTATCAAGTACTTTTTGTACACTATCTACAGACTCAACTCCATAATGGATTATTTAGTACCTGTTTAGAGCCTTGTACTAGGATACCTCCTTGTTTTCACACTAAGATACCTCTCACTTTCCACACTAGGATACCTAAATGATGACCAGCATGAGGAAATGGTATGGTGATACCGGCAAGATGGGGAAAAAGACACTTAGGTACAGTTCTGGACTGTATAGAAGTGTCTTTTTCCACATGACCAACATCTATCTTCCTTTAAAACCCAGGCGTGTACCTCAGGGCATGACACAGGAAGAGCCTCAGTGCCCACCTAGAGATCCTGAGAAGCACTTGACGGCACCACCAACTGCTTGCTCCAGCTGAATGATGTTGAGGCCGTTGTCGAGAGTCTTGTGGTTGACGATCACTTCCATGTCCAGCTCCCCGTTCACCAGGACCTCCATCATGGCTGATCACAAGGCAAGTGTGTGAGTATCATGTTAATGCAGCAACGATTGTGTAAATATGAAGATTGGATGTAACTGGAAATTTTTGAATTTTCTAAAATTCAGCATACATAAATTTGAATAATATAACAATTGTGTATTAAAATGTGATGCTGATTTAACCTATCCAGATATTTCGAGTGAAGGGGGAGGTAGAACAGTCGCAGAGTGACGCGGATGGGGAGGGGGGATGCCATAGTGAATTTAATGTGTGAACAGTGGTCTGTTAGTTGTGTAATGTAATCAGGCATCATCGAAGTCCAATTGGTGTATCTTGGCCTCAGTCCATAATTTAGAAATTGCTGACACGTTCCTCGTGAAGAATTGGGACAGGAAATTTACGGGACCTCCAGAATTATGTGTGAATGTGAAAAATAAGGAGACTATGCCATCATTCACACAGGGAAGTATGCCATTGTCCTTTCCTTCAGAATTCTCGCTGGCCAGTGTAGGTTTCTATATGTTAGGTAGGCGTTATGGTGTGATCCAGCTACAATAATTAAATGGTAAGTGGTAATATGAATTTCCTTTCTAATAACACTATTGTATTATATGCATTGTACTAATAGTTATATTTTGTGTACCCAGCAAGTAAACCGAAATATACAGTCCACATTATTTTATAATTTACCATTATTGGTATTAATGTTTAATATTGTAATTATTAATTTAATGTTAAGTCTAGCTTTTTGTGAGAGTGGTAATGGAGTGGGCATCGAGGGAGTGACGGTTCTGCGACCTACTGTGACCACGTCCCACTTACCTCGCCCAAATTACTTACACATAACAATTCAGGTAAATACCCTGTAAACCTCATGCAGATAATTTTCTCACATAATAATTCATAGTCACAATGCCATAGCAGGAACAATTCACCCGTACTTATTTAAGAAAACATCGTCATAAGTTTGCTATGTGCATGTGATATTCAAAGTGTAAGTTTAAAGATACGACTATGTAGGTCATCTCAAAGATACATTTCTGAGATAGTAAAAGCACTCTTGACAAAGACTTGGACCCAGCATCAATGCGCAGTATCACACGGCATGTTTGACTGAAGATGCTACTCAGTGTAAGTGTACGTTGCTGTTAAAAGCTTTTTTTTTTTTAAACCTTTTTTTTCTTACTCTCCTATTCTTTCTCGATATTATATTATAAATATACATATATGTCTTCTGTTACTCCTAGAAAAGAGTGTAAAAGCTCCCAGAGTTACCATACCACAGACTTTATTTATGAAATAAGCTATCGTCCTGTGACCAAATTTGCCTGCATAAATAACTCGTTACGATTGTAAACAGACATAAACATGTAGTTCATTACCACTGTAACTTGCTCAGCTATCAAAACTTTATGGTCCAGTCCCTGGACCAATTATGTACCTCTGTAATTCCTTGACTACCGTCCACAGGATGGGTATGGTGTGCATAATAAAGATAGTAAACTATCTGCCAGGTGTCCTAGTAGTTAATGCGTAGGTCAGGAGTTTTATGACTCTTTGACCGCGGGTTTTATTCCCAGGTTACTAGGATCCCATGGTAGAAAAAGTGTTATGCTTAGATTCCACTCACATGACAGGAAAAAAGACTTAATAATTGCATCTATTAAAGTAAAGAAAGAGGTATATATAAACGAGTGTCTTACCAAAAAACGCCGGAACCTCCTGTATAGAGTCAGAAAACTTAAGCGGGAGAATAATGACACAATACACCAATGCTTCACACGGGATGGGAAAATTCTAGTTAGGAAAACGAATATAGGTCAACTGTACACAATCACGAACGAGAATGATCTATCACGATTTCTCAGGGATGCTAATCTTACAGAGAATAACTAAACAATGTCCAACCTAAAAGCCTCGTAGCGTAGTGTAAGTTTTGCTCCATTATTGTTCAAATTTCTAGTGCAATCTCTTAGTAATTAAATAATCAACTACCTCATTATGTGATTTTTACTAGAAGCATAAGTCACCCTTTGTAATTTTTTTTTACTATTGTTTACTTAATATTAGCTGAATTGATACTTTCTCTGTCCATATTACTACCTCATATTTTTCTAAATACTATTAATTTGATATTACTTACTAAAATTAAAATTAATTAATTACCATTTTTACTATCAGTACAATTTACTCTTAACATTTTTGACATCATTTAATTACCATTACTTGTCAAATTTACCATAACCTGTTTTAATACCACATTTACTATCTTAGAGTACTCTTAATTACCTTGTACTGCCAAAATAACCTCTTGTATAACTACCAGTGCAATTTTGAATAAAAATAAACTGTTCTTAAAATTTAATACTTGAAATAACATTCCCTTTTTTCACTTTTTTTTTTTTTGCTAATTAATCTTTTTTTTGTAATCATTATTACTTACTAAATTTTATTAAACACCTTTTTTACTCCCAGTCAATTTTATTTTGTACATTAATCATTATTTTATATTTTTCATAACATTTTGTTCCCCAAATTTTCAAGTTTATATATTCAACTCCAACCTTTATATTATCCTTTGTACCAGTGTACCAGTGTACATGTGTACCTGTGTACCTGTGTACCTGTCTACCATCTTACTATCATATTATAACTAAATCATTGCCATTGTTATTTTTTACTTATTATTCTTTTGGTACTTTAATTTGTGAATTTTATTTTGTTAATTTAAATCTAGTTATACTCTTGATCTTGTTAACAACCTATATCAGACCCTAGTGCAATTGCAAGTACCATTTTGATTTGTATTTTTATATTTTAAGTTTATACCTAGTTGTACTTTAGCTCATTCTAGCTCAATACTTAGACAACACCTAAACTAACATTTTTTTTTCTTATTCGCCGGTACTCTCCCGGCCCGGGTTTTTTCCAAGTAGTGGTGCCCCGGCCTTGGCTCCCTGTCTGGGGAGTATCTCGAGACCTAAGTCTGCCACGGGAGGAGGTACAAGTACCTCCTCATCTTCTGGGACCAACTGTCCCCAGGCCTAGCCACAGTCCCCACCCTCACGGGGCTCGTAGGGAGAAGCTATGCCTCTCTAAACTAACTATACCTAGTTGTACTTTAGCTCATTCTAGCTCAATACATAGACAACAATAAATTCGTTATATTAGACCTTACTGCAATTACAAGAGTGAGTCTGGTGCCACTTGTAATTTGTTTTTTTTATAGTATTAGTTTACACCTAGTTGTACTTTAGCTCATTCCAGCACAACACATAGACAATATCAATTGACTATACTCTATATAACCAAAGTGCTTTAGCGGTATACTTATCTAAACCTCCCACCACTACAGAAATCAGTATTAGAACTCACCACATAATACAGGATATAAACAACCACTATTTAAACCAAAAAGATGAATGATCACGTTGACCCTGATCTAAACCTCCATAATCTAACACACAATCAAAACTTATTGGAAAGTAACTGCCTTTATTGCAGCATCACAAGCCAGCACTATCCTGAACACTGCTCAAAGTCTATCAGTTTTTTAAATACAACATCAGGTCCTTAAGCAAACACTATGATGACCTCCTGGCACTCCTTTGAGTCACTAAAGACACCCTTCTCCTGCATTATTCTTAATGAGACCTGGCTTAAGCAGGACACAATTGATATCTACCCTCTACCAGGATACACAGCAATCCACAACTGCAGACCATACCAAGTTGGGGGTGGTACTGCAATCTATTGCTCTAACCAACTATCTTGTATTAGCACTAATTGCTTTAGTGATAATATGGGGAATACATTTTTTCTAATTTTTCTGTAAAAAAAAACCCCAAGACGCCTATAACAATCGGTGCCATATACGGATACCCCACACAAAAATCCTAAACTTCAGTGAGAATCTAAAGTCACTAATACAAACAGACCAAAAGAACAAAACACCCCCTTCTTTTTAGCTGGAGACTTCAATATCCAACCTTGGCCTACCAGATGATCAGACTGTAACTGATTTCATCAACAATATGAACAAGTACTTCTCATACCAACAATAACTAAACCAACCAGGCTTTACTGAGACAAGTGCAACCATAATAGACCACATATGGACCAATATACTAGCCCCCCTTAAATCAGGGATAATCACAGACAGCACTACTGCCACTACCCAACATTCCTCTTAACAACATTAGTAAGCCACCACTCGAATACAACAAAGTTTCATTTAGACTCCATGACGAGGCCTCAATAAGGAATTTTACAGCAGACCTAGAGACTGTTGACTGGCCTACAGAATTCCTCTAATGCCAGCGGTATTGACGATTGACAGACATTTTTTTTAACAAAATACTTAGACTATTAAAAACAAACATTGTCCTTTAAAAACGAAACAGATCAGAATTAAACGGCTTGGTTGCCCCTGGCTAACCAGCAGCATTCTGAAATCCATTGATAAGAAAACCAATATGAAAAGCAATATAGACAGGGCTTAATACACAAAGTATTCTTAAACAATATTCAACAGTTCTCACCAAATTAATAAAGAAAGCCAAAAAAACTGTACTACTCCGCAGATTCACTGACACAAGAGGAGATATAAAAAGACCTGGAAACACTTTCCCAGATTTTTGGGGACCCCCAAACTGAAAAAAACCCAAGAATATTGTTCTAACTAAACCTTATGAAACACCACTGCATCCCACTGATACAGCTTACAAGATAAACAACTTCTTCTCAAGCATAGGATCTGATCTCGCCAGTAAAATCCCACGTAACAATGCCCGTGCCGGGGACTACCTAGATTGGAATTTCCCAAATTCCTTCTATCTTGTACCAACTGAGCCTACGGAAGTCACCGCGATCATAAAGTCACTTAAAAATAACTCGGGGGAATCTGTCTCACGTCCCACCATTATTGTCAAAATGTTGAGACTTGGCTTTACCAACTAAGATATAATTTACAATTTTTAAATATAGGGAACACTTAGGTGGTAAAAGACAGCAAATCGTCTACACAGCCGCCCCTGCAGACGAGATCTTGAATTGTTGTCATGATATCTCTCAATGGGGGACTGGAATAGATCTAATTTGAGAAGATTTATTAATTACCCATAGGTGGTGTTATTTGTCAGCATATTTCATTCCACTGATGTGACAATACTTTAACTTGTGAGGACTCAAAAGTCCGACCCCCTTACTGCCCGACTATAGGTTGATTTACAAGTCCTGACGATCAAGGAACTGCACAGTCCCCGTACTACAAGGAAATTAGTAAACCTACCTTGCTCTTGTAGCGTGAGCTATGGTGTTCTTTCACACCTTCGACTGGTATCGGGTGACTTGATAGAAGCTTGAAGTGCCCTTGGATGTTCACGTCTTCCATAGGTTCTAGAATACACACCACTGGTACACTATGTTCACAAGATTGTCTTTATTGTTCACAATCTTTTCACTTAATGAAAGCATGATCACACTTCTTTAAGTGTGTATGTGTTTTTTGAAGACACTTTGTTCATGCTAACGAACAGATCAGTGTTCTTTGTTGGTTATCCTGACATCAGTGTCACTCTCAGTAGAGTCAAAAGTAATCTGAAGACGCCACAACGCCCCACGCCATCACTGCCCCCAGCACAAAGGAAAAGCTAACCTAGTACTTTTGCTTCTTGCCACTTCCTCCATGAGGCAGGAGTGTTTAAATTTGCTATCTTAAGCATAGACAACAATGTCCACTTATCTTTACTATGGTAATAAAGTGGGAGCAGGATTTTCCTTAATTGTCCTGCTAGGTGGCCTGTGGCCTGGTGGCTAAAGCTCCCGCTTCACACACGGAGGGCCCGGGTTCGATTCCCGGCGGGTGGAAACATTCCGACACGTTTCCTTACACCTGTTGTCCTGTTCACCTAGCAGCAAATAGGTACCTGGGTGTTAGTCGACTGGTGTGGGTCGCAGCCTGGGGGACAAGATTAAGGACCCCAATGGAAATAAGTTAGACAGTTCTCGATGACGCACTGACTTTCTTGGGTTATCCTGGGTGGCTAACCCTCCGGGGTTAAAAATCCGAACGAAATCTTATTCTTCTCTCTCTCTTAAAGTAAGAGAAGTACTGTCTCTTATTAAAATACACTTTGCAACACAGGACCCTGCAAGGAGCGTCGGTCGAAGCGACCACGTCCCATACTCGTACTGCATCTGCTATCAATTATTCGCTGCAGCAGTAAACAAGATATTTGCCCTTCTGGATAGGGTGGGGCCCCTCTGGGCTGAAGGGGCTGAAGGGAGTGAAGGGGGCTGAAGGGGGATGAAAGGGGGCTGAAGGGGGCTGATACCCCCTCCTGGAGAAAATTTCTCCACACTGGGGGGCGGTGGAGATGTTGCTGAGGTGAACTATTCATCACTTCACATTTATTTATTTATTTCACTCGCCACCACTGCTGTTGTCTTTTTCTGAACAGCTTTAGTTCGTGTGGTTTCTGGAGATCGCTAATTTGTTTTCAATACTGTGTAATTCTTAACGGCGTACTGTTTATTTATTGTCCAGCTTATTCATGCACCTTTGCTCAAACATCAACTGTCTGATGATTCATTTGCATTCAGGATTTATGGTCACAATTTTTCCAAGGGGCCATTGGGACCTTGGACCACCATTGTCAATAATCACTATGTCACCAGGTCTTAAGGACTTATGATTTTCAGGAACACCAGCTCCATAGAAGTGTTCTCTCAATGAGGTGAGATAGTCTTCTCGCCAAATTTTCTCCCAACGTTCAATCACTTTATTAAGGTGTTTGAATTTACGTCTGAGTTGCTCAGGTTCGAATAAGTAGGATCCTCTATGATTTCTTTATCATTCATGGGAAGGAACAGGTTCGAGCCTTCTGCCATGGAGTAAATGAGATGGACTTAACACTTCTAAATTGTCCAGATCATCGGTAACATAAGTTAGAGGTCTGTTGTTGACTCTATTTTCTATTTCAGTCACAACTGTACGGAATTCTTCTAAGTCGATTCTCTACGATGAAGAGTCTTCCTTAAACAACGTTTTACAATGCCGATCATTCTTTCATAAAATCCGCCGTGCCATGGAGATTTAGGAGGAATGTATCTCCAACGACAACTGCGTTGATTCAGCATCTGTTGTACTTCTGGTTGATCAAAGATCTTGCTTATATAAGCAGCACCAGCAACAAAGTTCGTTGCATTATCTGAAATCATCAGTCTGGGACATGCCTTCTGGCTGCAAACCTTCTGAATAATTTGATAAAGGTTTCAGCAGACATGTCAGTGGCTACTTCTAGATGTACTGCTCTAGTTGTAGCACAAGTGAACAAACAGATGTACACCTTGATGGGAACTTTGTCAACTGTTTTGGTTAAAATTATTGGTCCAGTGTAATCTACACCTGTCACCTCAAATGGAGTGATATGACAAACTCTTTCAGAGGATATGGAGGTGGACCTGGATACTGACATACTCGCATATCGTAGTGACGACAAGTAATACAGTCCTTATTTGTTTTTTCACACTTTGTCGACCTTGAGGTATCCAGTAGGATTGTCGTATATGACAAAGTGTGTCAGCTACCCCACCATGTAACACGTTACTGTGGGCGTTTTGCACAATCAGTTTTGTTAGCCAATGATTCTTGGGGATCAATATTGGATGTATGGCTTCTTTAGGTAGTGAAGAATTATGAATTCTTCCTCGACATCTTATAATCTTTTCTGAGTCGAGATAAAGTCCTAAAGAATTAATCATAACAGGTTTCTTTGGGGATTTATCTTGTGTTTCCAGAAATTTATATTCTGTAGAGAAAACATCTTTCTGTATTAGTTTCACCCAGTATTTAATGGGTTCAAGACATTCATAATCAGGTTTATTCCTTTAATGAATTTAAAGACAAGAGCTGTAACTCTTAAGAGTTTACCCAAAGATGAGTATTTAGATCCATCAATGACTATTTCTGTTGTGTCTGCAGTATTTACACAACTTATTTCTGCTGTGTTCAAGCAGACTGTTTCTTCTGGCATAATGTGAGCTTTTTGCTGAGGCCAGTTTTTTCATTTAGAGAGCCAGTTCGGTCCGTGGAGCCATAATTTATTATCACAAATTTCTTGAGTGGGACACCACGTGACAACATGTCAGCTGGATTCTCTTGGGTAGAGACGTGGAGAAAGAGATAATCTCTCTGCATCTCTTTTATTTCTGCTACTCTGTTCTGTACATAGACCAACTTACTCTTATTATTTCTTAACCACTGGAGAACTGCTTCATTATCACTCCAGATCACGGTTTTTCTCATAGTGAGATGATCAAGTACTTTGTTGAGATAGACAGCTAATTTTGTACCTACATGAGTGCTGTCAGTTCCAATTGTGGTACTGTTCTGACCTTCAAGGGTGCTACCCTGGCCTTTGAAGTAATTAGTGTACTTCCTTCAGCATTACTCATGTAAGCTACAGCGCCATAACCTCTGGTTGACGCATCACAGAACACATGTAATGTGTAATTGTTTCCCTCTTGACCTATTTGTCTGGGAAATTTAATTTGATGAAGTTGCTTAAACTCCCTGGATATTTCATCCCATGCTTGACTCATTTCTAGAGGCAAGTTCTCATCCCATCCAATTTTGAGCTTCCATGCATCTTGCATAAGTATTTTACCTTTTATGGTAATTGGTGAGACGAGTCCTAGAGGATCAAAACATTGTGATACCTCTGACAGTAAACTACGTTTAGTGAGTGTACTGCATGATTTATTGTTTATCTTTTTGAGACTCAAAGTATCTTCCTGTGTGTTCCAATTAAGCCCCAGCATATTGTTGCAATCAGGAATTTCAGTTTCAGGGAAATCTTCTTTGATAAGTTCCCTTAATTGCTTTGAATTTGTATTCCACATCTTAGAGGCATATTTGCTTCTTTCATCTCCTTGTTAGCTTCTCTGTATAAGGATTTCAAATCCTCCTCTTTATTCACAGTACCTTGAAGATTGTCCACATAGAAACTTTTCTTTAAGATTTCTTTGAAGGGACTTTCAGATTTCTTCAAATGTGTATTTAGAGTAGCTTCTAGTAAGAATGGAGAGGATGTTGCACCAAATAATACTGATTTGAAACGATAAGTTTTCACAGGACTTTGAGGATCATGTGGATTTTCAGGCCACAAGAATCGAGTATAATCTCTATCTATTTCTTGTAGTCCTACTCTTAAGAAAGCCTTGGAAATATCAGCCGTGTAGGCATATGGGTTTGTGCGAAATTTCATAAGCACGTCTCAAGCTTCTCAGTTAGTGAGGGTCCGGTCATCAGACAGTCATTAAGACTTGCTACATCTTTATTTGCACGTGCGCTGCAATTATATAACACGTAGTGGAGTGGTTTCAGAATCTTTTCTGACTCCATGGTGCGGGAGATAATGAGCGTCTCTCTTCAACTTATCTTCGACTATTTCCTCAATGAATTTATTGTCCAACTGTTCTTGTATGATATTATCATAGACAGTCAGTAGCTCTGGATTCTTCCTGAGGCTCATGTATTTGTGCTTTCATCTGTCGAAAGCATTGCGATAATTGCTAGGCAGATGTGGTGGATTTAATTTCATGGTAAACTACCAATACTGTCCATTCTTTATATTTGACAGTGTCCAATTATTGGTTATAAGTCTGAGACTTTGTGGGCTTGGTTTATTTACATCAATACTATTCGCATCTAAATCACAACTTACAATGTTCATTCATTTCTTCCAGTAGTGATAATTTTTGCTGGGGGTACATGATCAGTGGTTTTCTCGTAACTAGTACATTTTCACTGAATCAATATCAGCTTCTTTCCCCTTTGAGAGGGAATGGGGGACCACATTTCATGTGTGCCTCCTGCTGTTTTCAGTAAAGTTGAAACATCATGTTTACCTTGCTAGATTTGCACAAACAGTGATAATTAATCACTTCCAATGATTAAATCAATTGAAAACTAATAGTGTCCGTCTGTATGTCAGGACAGGCTAACTTGACCTTAGCTGCTTTCAGTGGCTGCAACTGTTTTCTTTTGATCCTGGATCTGCACAGGACTTAGGCACATCATTACTACTGCAGCTTCTATGTTTTTTTCCTGTTCCTAGACCAACAGTGATTCTGGCTAAGGTCATAAGTCTGTATACCAGAATTGTGGAAAAAAACACCAGCTAATCTTAAGTACTTTGGCCATAGGGTTGTTTATTCAGTTTCTGCAACAATGTTCTTCTTATGATACTAGCGTGGGGAGTATTACAAATAGGAAGGCGTTGTCTGGCGCTCAGCAGACGGAGGATCAAGCCTCCACGTCATGCGCTGAATGATCCCCATGGATTTAGCGCTTAACATAAATTATTTTTTTGTTCTTCTTATGACGGACCTTTGTGAGCCTTGATCAAATAGTGTTAGCACATTGGTTTTGTGTAATTTATTAGATAACTTTCATCTCGAGTATCGGAGAGCAGTTGCTTTAAACTTATCTCTCACATTTAATGCTGTTGCTTGTTGACTTCCTGATTCTGTGGAAGTCTTCTGCTGTTCAGAAAAAGTATTTGGGCATAATGTTGTATGATGCATACCCTTGCATTTAAAACACTTCTTCAGTGAGCATTTTCCTCCCTTGTGTACCTAAACACTTGATGCACCTTGTCAAGCTGATGAACACGTTTGTTTACGTGCCTCCTTTGATGTGTATGAATACAACACTGTGCACCCAATGTGTGCCACACAAAGTACACATTTTGGGTAGGTTTATGTGTGGACGTTTGTTTTACTGTCTGTTGTATTCACAACTTGATAAATGCCTATATGGGATTTCCATTATGTGTTTAGTTGGAGTAGGTATACTCTTTTTATACCTGAGTTGAAGGTTTATTATCCAATGGATTTGTGGATTTTCATCTTGTCTCGGTTGCTTGACATACATGTAATATTGTTGTAAAACCTTTGCTAATTTCCTTCACAAGTTGAAATAGCATTTATGAATACTATTTAATTGTTCTATAGTTCGTGGTGAAACTTTCTTGTACAATACCAGATAAAACCAATCCATATTCCTAAGGTCATATTTTAGCACCTAGAGATCTGAGACTATTGTCTAATGTGATTCTAAATGCCTGTAAGTCTGAAAAACAATATTTGGTTGGCTTCAAACTTGATATTAATTGAACTTACCAATCTCATCTATGTCAGTTCGTGAATTTACTATGGATTGAAAACCACTAATGAATTCTTCATAATTATGACCTTGGAAAATAGGTAATGACAATGTAGGAAAGCTTGGTAATGGACATTGTCTGTTGTTACAGGTAGTAACAGGTTGTTTGACCACTAGTTACAGTAGGTCTCTGTGACAGAGTTTTGCGGCAGATAGCCGGTACTCCTATCCACCTTAATTGATGATTACTAAAAGTATCCAAAACATTTTTAATTTCATCCTCAGATGGGCCTGATTCAAGAAATTTATTTTCTAATGTTGTATAGTCTGAATTAATTATTTTCAGGCGTTGTGCAAGTATTCATATTTGACCCTCAAGATCATCAAATCTATGTTTGTTTCTTGAGTTATCCTATATAGATAAAATTAGATTTTCTAATTGTGTAATCTTAGTCTGTGAGGACTGAAACCGAAGTTTTCAACAAGCCATTTTAATGGTATATTGAAATTCTTAGCACCACACACTTAGAGTGTTTAAAAAAACACTGTACTGCTATAAACAGCTGTGTTTTTGTTTGCTTAAGTCGCTATATTCGGAGTCAGGACATACTGACCTACTAAAGCTTAAACCTCAGGGCAATGACATGAAGGGTACACAGTGAATGTGCTGGTGTTTATAGCTTGAGTTTGCAATTCTGTGTCAAACCTGACCACGATGCTTAAACGTAAATAACGTTATACGCTTCATTCACTATAACTATTAATTGTCACTTGTATAACTGCAAATCACACGTGAATATTACTTACATATATATAAATGTCACTCGTTAATAATATTGAAAGCTTACACTTTATTATATTAAGTTCCTTAAATATAACAGGTAGATCTATAAGAAACAAACTTGAACACAATTTTGTCTCTTAATTTCTGTTCTATAAACATTATAAACACAATGTGTATATACCCTCAGACAAACCAAAACATCACTAGGGTTGTTGTTTGTCTTAATCAGCGATTTTCGAAATTGGAGCATTGGATGCAGGGTGCCATCCCGTTTTCTACTGGGTCGAGTCACCCAGCTCCCGTTTTCTATGGGGGAACGATGGGTGAGCGCCATTTTTCTTTTGGGCTGCCCATTCTCTGTGATTGAGTATGGATGGATCATTATATACTGATTTAATTGTTAAAAACACTAGTTTATACTGCTTTTTTCGATGGACCCTTGGTCATAGGTTATTTGTAAACTGTAGCTACAACCTATTTGGACCTCACTATGCTCCTTTATCCGGTTTCGAGCACGGACCAATATGTTGAGATAGGGCTTTACCAGTTAAAGTTTAAAAGGAGTTTGTACTTAACTTAGAAAGACAGCTCATCGCTTGCACGCCGCCCCTGCAGACGAGATCTTGAGAAGCTGTCGAAGTCATCTCTCATCGGGCTGTAAAGAGTTTAATTTGTAAGATTATAAATTACTAGGAGGGGGTGTTTGGTCAGCATTATTTCATTCACTGATTGCTGGCAAATTATCATTCTTGTTTGGAACTCAAAAGTCCTGCACTTACTGCCGATATAGTTGATTTACAAACTCCGTGTGACTCAAGAACTGCGCAGCCCCCGTTACTACAAGAAAATTGTAACCTACATTGCTTTGAGCGTGAGCTATGGTGTTCTTCACTCCTTCCACAGGGTATCGGTGACTTGATAGAAGCTGAAGTGTCCTTGGATGTCCACGTCTTCCATAGTCTAGGAATACGAACACTAGTACACTATGTTCCACTCAAGATTTGTCTTTTAGTATTCACAATCTTATCATAAAGCTGATCACACTTCTCTTTAGTGGTTTGTGTTTTATGAGGGACACTTTTGTTCAAACTAACGCACAGATCGTTCTTTGTTGGTTTATACTGGCGTCAATGTCAACTTCAGTAGAAGGCAAAAGTATCTCGAAGACGCACAGCATCCCCACACCGTTACTGCCCACAGCACAAAGGGAGGAAAGCTGACCTAGTACTTTTGCTTCCTTGCCACTTCTCGATGAGCCAAAGCAGAATGTTTATATCTTGCTGTCTTAAGCATAGACAACAATGTCCACATTCTTTACTATGGTAATAAAGTGGGTGCAGGATTTTCCTTAATTGTCTTGCTAAGGTAAGAGATGAACTGTCTTTTATTAAGCTACACTTTGCAACACAGGACCGCACAGAGCGTCGATCCACGTCACATACTGGTACTGCATCTGGGGTCAATTACTCGCTGTAGCAGTAAACAAGATATTTGCCCCTTCTGAGAGGGCTGGGCCCTCAGGGCTGTAAGGGGACCTGAGGGCTGAAGGGGGCTGATACTCCCCTCCTGGAGAAAATTTCTCCACATCTTTTCAGCTCTCTCTTGAAGCCAGGGGTTTATTGGCAATTCCCCTAATGCTTGATGGGAGACTGTTGAACAGTCTTGGGCCCCAGACACTTATGGTGTTTTCCCTTAGTGTACCAATGGCCCCCTACTTTTAATTTGGGGCATTTAGCTTCGCCTCTGCCCGCTTTTACTTTCATGGGGAGTGATTTCTGTGTGCAAATTTGGGACCATTCCTTCCAGGATTTTCCCAATTAGATTATGATTTATCTCTCCTCCTGCATTCCAACAAGTACAAGTCAAGTGCTTACAACGTTCCCAGGTAGTTAGGTGCTTGACAGAACAATATGTGCAGTAAAGGATCTCATGTACACTCTCTAGATCAGCAATCTCACTGCTTTGAATGAGATGTTAATGTACAGCAGTTATTCCAGCCTAGAGAGAACATGTGATGTGAGAAGAATCATCATTGGCTTGGCAACTATCGTTTTGAACGTTCCTATTATCCATCCTATTCATTTCTTTGCACTTGCGTCGTGGCACTGTTTGTGATCCTTGAAAGTGAGATTCCGCAGGGGACATTACTACTCACAGGTACCTTACAATTATTTTTCCGCTCTATGGTATGGCCAGAGTCTGTAGTTACTCTGTTCTAGGGTTTTATCTCCTCCTGTTTTCCATAACGGAAGTTAGTTGGAATTTGTTCTCATTGAACATCATATTGTTTACCGTTGCCACTGGAAAACTTTGTTTATTTTTTTTGGAGGTTAACCGCATCCTCAGCAGATACAGCCTCATGCGTCCTTTTCATTGAAAGGATGATACGTGCTGTGATGTATACTCTGCTATGTTGTATAAGGATGAGGAAAAAGATTGGGGCGAGCACTGTCCCTTGTGGAACAGAGTCTTATATGGCAGCCTCCTTTTAAACTCTGTTGCCCACTCTCTTTGTGTTCGATTTTTTAGGAAGTTGAGATCCTCCCCATTTTCCCCAGTTATTCCTTTAGCACGTATTTTATGGGCTATTACCCCATGATCGCTTTGTAAAATGCTTTTTCAAAAGTCTGTGCATTTTCATCTGCATTTGATTTTCTTCCGTGACCCAAAGGCCATAATAGTGATCCGTTTGTGAAGGCAGGAGGGCCCTGCCCTGAACCCATGTTGCCTGGATTGTGCAGATTTTGGGAACCATGTGTTTTGCAAATCGCTTTTTGCACTCTTTAAAAATTTTTTATGATGTGGGGGACGTCAGAGCTATTGGGCTTAGTTCTTAGCTAATGCTTTGCTCCCACCTTTTATGAAGTGGGGCTTACCCGTTGTTTTAAAGGGGGACTGGGGAATTTACCCAGCCCAAGCTCCCCCTCCTGGTATTTAAAGGCACACGAGAGGGGTTTCTTGCAGGTTTTTAATAAATACAGGTTTCACGAATCTGGGCCTGGGCTGGGTTGCATAGGAGTTGCAATGGTTTTTCGAAATCTATCGGAGTTGGGTAATGTCGGAAATCTGGCAACCCTTTATGGGGTTTTGAGGCTCATTCATGAAGAAATCATTTGGTCGTCGATCCCCAGTGATTGTGTTTATAAAAACAGAGTCTTCTGGGATTTAAAAATTTCACTCATTTTCCTTTTTGTCATTGTTTAAGTCCCCTCCTGTCTGAGTAAGGGCCCCTTCTAGATGTGGTATTTGCCTTTTTTTTGGCATACGAAAAAAAATATTTTTATTTCTTTCAATTTCATAATAGTTTTAGCTCTCCTGTCTCTCCGGTCTGTAAAAGTTTTTTAAATTTAAAATTCAATAGTTTCCCCTTCCCTGGTCAGTGCTCATTTTGTGTTTTCGAATTTCGCACTTGAGGAGTTCAGTGACTCTTCGTGCTTCTGTAGAGGGAGACTTTCTCTCTTCGTTACCCTGTCTTCTTCTTTCTTAGGGGAAAATGCCTAGAACATGCTTCAGCTGCCGGAAGTTTATCCTTTCAAGGCATTTGGGTTTTGGGTCCAGCATTTAGATTCTTTCCAACATGTTTATTTGGGGCATGGTTTCCCGGGCCCCCATGTGTTCTTGTTGTTTTAAGTTGTATTTTGTGAAGAAAACCTTCACAGGGACATGCATTCTGCTGATCAGGACCCCTTTCAGTAGTCTGAATTCGATTTAGTTGTGAACCCCGGGGCCTCTTATTTTTTTAAAGATAAGGTCAATGGTTTTTTTTCAGTCTTGTTGGTTCCCTATCTGCTGGCTTAAAAGGTGTGTTTTTCGCAAGGGGCTTGGGGCTCTGGTGTGTGACCCCTTTTTGCGTACCTCTGGGGATTGTTTCGCTATAACATTATTTGCTTTCATTCTTCCATTTTGTAGCCTTAGGGTTGAAAACACCAAGCAGAAGTGTTTTTGGGGTGGGTGGAAGGTTTTCCAGACGTAACAAAATTTTTTGTAGCTGTTCCTTGAATGTTGTGGGTTTCTTGATGGCGATATTAACCCCATGACTGGTTTTGGTTCTCATCTTTATTGATAGAATTCAACTACCTATTTGTGGGTTCAGCAACTCCGTGGATTAGGGACTCTTTGACTACAGGCACCCCCCCTTTTTGCCTGTTCTTTCGTTGCATCTAAAAAAGGTTTTTAACCATTCCTTTTACTGTCAAAATATCTTTTTTGTAATCTTGCGAAGGGCCAAAATTGCATTAGACTCCCTGAAACCCTAATAAAGGTTTTTGTTTGGGGGTGGCTTAAAAGGGTGTAATTAGCAAATATGAAAGGGTTGTTTCTGTGTTTGTTGGGGGGATTTTTTATGGCTTTAGTAGTTTTAAATTTGGAGGGTCATGGGTGGCCACTGGCTGTGTCTCCGTCCAAAAAGGGTTTCCAAAGGGGGTGGATTTTTTGTTATTCCTTCCATTTTCCCCCCCCCCCCCCCCCGGGTTTCTGCCCCTAAAAAAACCCTGGAGTTGGGGTTTTCGTAGCTACTATTTTTTGTTTGTGGGGTCTGTGCTCCTGGTCCCTTTTTGTGGTATCAGGAAGTCGATGTTGTAAACTGCTTTTTGGGGGGCCGAGGAGTGGACACATTTTTGGGGGAAAGAAAACACGGAAGACGACACACTCCTTTAGAAGGAGGTCCTACATTTTTTGGGTGCTATGCCCTATCTGGGGCATGTGTGATGGGTTCATCCAGATTTGGTCGAAAAGAAAGCCCAAAATAGTTTTTCCGTCCCTGTAAATGAATATGAGGTCAGGGGTGTCAGTGGCCTGGTGGCTCAAGCTCTGCTTACACGCAAGGTCCGGGTTCGATTCCCGGCGAGAGTAGAAAAAATTGGGTGTGCTTCTTTACACCGGTTGTTACGTTCCCCATCGTAAAATGGGGTCCTGGGAGTTGTTGATAGGGGGTCGCATCCGCGACGAAACCGACCTAATTTCCCAAAATGCTTACATAACAGGCGACTTGCTATGTGTAGCACATCACTAATGTCATGTAAGTCTTAAAATTCCCTTTTGTATTGTGAAATTTATTATTAAGTGCAGATCTCCCTATGGTGGCCATGAAGTGTCTGTCTAAAAAACGGAACTGAGAGACTTGGCGGTTACAGATTTTTACAATGCCGAAATTTACTGGTAGCACGGCTCCACTGTGACTGGGCGACTTCAACGCAGTACCAATGCTAAGCATGGGTTCACAAACAACGTGGAATGCAAACTCAAATTTTGCACAAAAAAGGCATTCATGCAATTTAAAACACACAGTGAGTAATTCTGAGTTTCAACTCGAATACAGTAAAAACAAAATAAAAAAATCAGTATAAATGAAACTCAATGGTGGTTGGTGACAAAAATTTTGGGGTAAAAAAAAAAATAAGTACAAAGGAAATATAATAAGTATCCTGCTGTGCAGCAGGAAACAATTGTTACAATTCCAAAGTTATGAAAGGACAAACAAAAGGGCCCTAAATAAAATATAGGCAAATCACTAAAAGTGCACAAAAACAGTAATTTTCACATGTGCATAAAACGCGCCACCAAAACTGTCAATGCCCCACAGGGGTTTTCGAGATAGGTTCACTCAAAAAAGGGAGAAATTGAAAAGAAGTTTAAAGCAAGTTTGCTGTTTTCTCTACGGAGATGTGATACAGGAGTTTCAAGGACAGTGTGTTACACTGCCCTCCGTATCTAACTGACCCGAATTCACCCTCAGGTGAGATTATGCCAATGGCTATGTGACTCACATTGGTGTTGTCTGTAAAGGGGGAAAAATTGAGTATACAAAACATGATCATACTCTATGACACTTTTCCCCCGTTGTTGGTATATGTCTCTTGCCCCCCTCAGGGATGATGGAGAATTGTGCCCGGGAGGGCTATCCTCGAGAGGCAAATTTCCCAAGTG
>NW_026474101.1:5000-10879 GCF_026875155.1 Cherax quadricarinatus
ATAAAAGATTACAAAGGTACAAATGGGCCCAGGGACTGGGGCTCAAAGTTTTGATGGCGACAAAGTTACAGAGGTAATGAATTCACTTTTTAAACAAAGGAAATAAAACCGGGTAGGTTAGTCACAATCATAAACAAGTTACAAAGGTATTAACATATTAAGAGGTACACAATGGGTCCCCAGGGACGGGGCCCAAATTTTTTTGATGGCTGAACTAGTACAAGGTAATGAACCACAAGTTAAAAAGGAAATGAATACGAAAGAATGGTTATTTAGTTTTTACATGGCTACAATCATAACAAATTTTAGAGTAATGAGCAATTCACACTTCCACACCCGGTCACAACTGTAGGGGGTTTTGGGTGCAAATATTGATTTTTGGGGATCCACAACCCACAACAAAACCCCACAAACCACAAAACACACACACACACACACACACACCACCACCAAAACCAAAACACACACACCACACACACACACATTCACCAAACTATCCCAACACACACAACAATCATCACACCAAACACACACACACACTCATACACATAACACCAACACAAACACACAAAAACAAACACACACGCACACACACACCAAGGACTTGGAATCGCCCCCCTGCAATCCAACTAGGGAGTCCCAACACAACACACCCACACACAACACACCACACACACACCCCACACCCACACACACACCAAACCAAAAAACCCCAAAACCCCACAAAAACACAACACACACACACACACCCCAAAACCCACACACACACACACCACACCCCACACACACACACTCACAACACACAAACCAAACAAAACAAAAACACAAAAACACACGCACACCACACACAACACCACACAACACACTCACACACACACACAACCACAACCACACACACACACACACACAACCACACACACACCCCAAACACATGCACTATGTGGGTAATGCTTTATTTCAGCTAGCAAAGTCAGGGTATTTCTCCAGAATGGTCTGTAATTACCACTGGGGGGAAAAAATATTAGCCATTTTTGAAACTTCTGGTGAGTTTTTTTAAAATTTCTTAATTTTATCGCACTCCGTACATAGTTATTTTTAATATTTTATTATGCCCCCCATACCCATCCAGGGGGCGGTAGTCAAAAAATTACGAGGTACATAATGGGTCCGGGGGACGGGGCCCAAAAGTTTTTGATAGCTGAGCAATTTTTACAGAGGTAATGAATTCCCCCAATTTACAAAGGTAATGAACTCAAATTTACAAAGGTAATAAACCCCAGGTAGGTCTAGTACATCATACAAGTTAAAAAGGTATTTTACGATTACAGGGGTACACAAGGGGCCCGGGGGACCGGGCTCCAAAGTTTTGAGGGGGCTGAACAGGTAAAAGTAATGAACTCACAAGTACAAAGGAAATGAACTCACAAGTTAAAAGGAATGAACTCAAAGTTACAGCCCGGCTGGTCGGGATCAAACTTTTTCTGTGACGTCAGTTTCGTTTTTTTCCCCTCGTGGAGGGGAAACAATCATGTCTGAGTGACGTCATGAGTGTGATATTAAGGACAGACTCACTTTTTTGCTTGAATTTTGAGAATGACGCATTCTGTGATAATTTTGAAAAATGACGTCACTTCATGATTTTAAGAAGGATGTCACTTTTGCTGTGATATTATGGGGGTGACGTCCCCCTTTAACTTTGTTATTTGGGATAACTCACTTTAGCTGCAAAACATGGAAGTGTGTCACTTGCTGCGAATATAGGTGTGAAAATTTATTCTGATGTTTTTATATGGTTTACTGTCTTTAGCTCGAATTATGAGTGACGTCATTTTAGCTGTGAATTAGAGTGAGTCATTTTTTCTGTGATATTATAGGACGTCATTTAAGCTGTGGATTATGATGATATCATTTTAAATGTGTTGTTTTGAGTGATATTTTTAAATGTAATTGAGTGACATCACTCTACAGTTTTATTAGAAAACGACGTCACTTTTAATGAGAAGTTATTTGTAATGATAAGAAAAAAAAAAAAAGTATTGGCAGATGATTAACTTACTCGGTTCAATTTTCCCCTCAGCTTTCGAGCAACCAGAAGGGAACCAATGTTATTGACGTTGTAGTGAGTTAAATACCTTTAAACCCAGTCATGATTTCTTTTCCACACACACACACACACACAAACACACACAATGTTTGGGAATATTTCTGCAGTCTAGATGGTCAGAAGTGGAACAGTTGCCCAGTGAAGTAGGGATGAGGAAAACCCAAATAGTTTTAAGACAAGGTATATAAAGTTTTAGGGGGCAGGAGGAGGGACCGTAAAGTTCAAGCGTTCAGCCAGGAGCTGTCTCGACCCATCAACCAAAAATTAGGGAGTACAATTAGGTGAGAAAAAAAAACACACCACATCACACACATGTATATGTTATATAAATATATAATATATTAAAAAATAATATAATTAATATAATATAATATAATATATAATATTATAATATATATATGTGGCATGCAAAGAGTAAGTAACCTTTATTCGGCGCATGTACACACCCCATTTACAGGCTATCTCCCCCAACCACAACCCGGTTGCTAAGGTTGATGATGGGGGGCCCCCTCCGTTAACTAATGACCCGGTTCACCAAAAAGAAGATGGTTTTTTTGGGAATCGCAGAGGTTATGTGGGGGACCACTCTCCTGTCCCCGCCCTTGTTTCCCATTCTAATTGGTTGAAACACGGGTTTTATCTTTTGGCTTTTTTTCGCTTGCTTTCCGGGGTGCCCCATACTTATCACGTACAAGTGTAAAATTGCGTTCTAAATTGGTGAGGAAAATATAATCTAAAATTTTTCTGCTGTGTTTTTTTGCTCCCATTACACCTGGGATAACAGGCCATTTGGGGAATCCGGTTGTAATATGGGTTAAATGTCCCAAGCTGAGTGGACTTAGAGAAACAGTTGGCTTAGGGGGAAGCTCGTAGCAGGAACATTGGCAGCTTTCTGTCTGGCATTGCATTAGCTTGCCTCCTTTTCAAATTTTTCGTGTCAGTTTTTTCTAGCCTGTTTTGGTGTGGAAATTTTGCAGTCAGTTTGCTTGTTGCGTTTCTGCAAACGTATGGCATAGCTAAGCGGTTTTGCAAATTAACGTGTTACGTTGGGGTAAATTCTGATTCGTATGTGCATAGCGAATAATTATGCCACCCAGCAGTCAGAATCGGGGTCGGGGATATACTTTCATAACCCACCTAAATTTTTCCCCCCGCGTTTTTGGCAAATTGCTCGTTTCCATTGGGGTTAAATAAAAACGCAAAATTCACACTGCGCAAAAATGCGTTTACTGATTGCTGCAAATTTTTAGAAAAGAGATGGGCCTTTAACTCCTACCCCTACGGGAGAAGGGCAAAAACTACATGTTTTCCGCAGGGGAAGAGATACACCTACGGGGCAAAAAAGGTCAGTAAAAAGTCAGCTGGGTTGTCTCAGGTTGAATAGGTCTTTTTGGCCTTGAGCTGGCAAAAATCAAACTTAGAAATAGGAACAGAGAGCATTCCAAGGGGAAAAATTTATAGGGAAAGAAAAGGAGGCAGTTTTTTCCCCCATTCGTAAATGATTTTAGTTTCAAAAAGCAAAAATTTTAAAAAAGCTTGTTCCCCCCTTCAATGAGACCGAACCAGAAATTTTTTTTGAAAGCTTCGAAAAAACGGCTCGAGCCTTTAGTGGCGGAAAGCATTGGGATTTTTGGTTCATACAGCATATGGGTAAGGCACAGGAATTCCGTCAGCATTAAAAGACGCTGAATTTTCTGTTATAAAAAAGTAAGACCCAGGTTTGGAGCATATCATGATCCCCCCAAAATAAGAAAGTTTTTTTTAAATTTAAACCCGGGGGCAGCTTGGGTTTAATCCCCAGTGGACTTTGTGAGACAGCAAACCAAATTTTACCACTGGTTACAGCAAGGGTGTCTCTACCTTGAGGAGCTGGTACAGCTTATTTGATTGATAACCCGTGGAGTCTGTGGGACCAGAGGTTCGAGTTTCCTGTAGGATTGTGACTTAACCATGCATTGGAGGGAGCCGATTGGTGTACCTTTTGAAACTAACCGTCCTTGTCCCAGCGGTCCCGTCTCTCTTTTTTCAACAGCCCGGCATGGCAGAGATCGTCAAATTTGGGGAAAGAAGTGCCCGCCGGAGGGAGAACGTCTACGTCAGCCAAACTAAGTCACCTGGTGAGCCACGCTTCTCAACATATGGTCCACCTGCGGAGAGGCAAACTACTCATGGTGCATCTCGACAACAGTATCCAGAGACACACCAGCCAGAACGACACCATTTGCAACGTCAGCAGGGAGTAAAGGGCAAGCCTGTCGTCTGCTTCTTGTGTAATAAAGTAGGTCACATCAGTCCCAACTGCCCCCATAAACCCCAACCCATTGGGAAAATCTCTAATATCCCTAGTAACATGTCCCCTAGAGAAGTAGAAAAAGGTATGGCCCCTTATTATTGCAAGAGTCTTATTTCCCTTCAGGAAAACTCAGAAACAACTAAAGTAAAGACCTTTAGAGATACTGGAGCATGTTGAAGATTGAGACACTTATGCAGCATATGGGAATCTTTATTCAGGAAACGTTTCGCCACACGTCTACGGCCCTATGCTGTACATTCTACAAGATTGATGGACTGAACACATCGACTCCAGGTTGAGGGACTGATTACCTCATTCTCCTCCTCTCCTTACGCCTTCCTCTTTGTATTGGACTGAATGAAGCCACTGTGTGGCGAGGGAACGTTTCCTGAATAAAGATTCCCATATGCTGCATAAGTGTCTCAATCTTCAACTTGTCGGTTTTTCAAACCATTCATCACAACTGTCAGACACGGCAGCATCATGGGGTCTTGTTACAAAGAATTCTTCAACACTTGTTCAACCTTTGGACAAGACCTACTTCGACTAGTGGATGGTACCACTATGACCCCGCGCCTCCATCTGCTTCACGTCACCTCACTTCAGTATATAAGCCACGTCTACGGCCCTATGCTGTACATTCTACAAGATTGATGGACTGACACATCGACTTCCAGGTTGAGGGACTGATTACCTCATTCTCCTCCTCTCCTTACGCCTTCCTCTTTGTATTGGACTGATGAAGCCACTGTGTGGCGAAACGTTTTCCTGAATAAAGATTCCCATATGCTGCATAAGTGTCTCAATCTTCAACTTGTCGGTTTTTCAAACCATTCATCACAACTGTCAGACACGGCAGCATCATGGGTCTTGTTACAAAGAATTCTTCAACACTTGTTCAACCTTTGGACGAAGACCTACTTCGACTAGTGGATGGTACCACTAATGACCCCGCCTCCATCTGCATTCACGTCACCTCACTTCAGTATATAAGCCACGTCTACGGCCCTATGCTGTACATTCTACAAGATTGATGGACTGAAACACATCGACTCCAGGTTGAGGGACTGATTACCTCATTCTCCTCCTCTCCTTAACGCCTTCCTCTTTGTATTGGACTGATGAAGCCACTGTGTGGCGAAACGTTTCCTGAATAAAGATTCCCAATGCTGCATAAGTGTCTCAATCTTCAACTTGTCGGTTTTTTCAAACCATTCATCACAACTGTCAGACACGGCAGCATCATGGGGTCTTGTTACAAGAATTCTTCAACACTTGTTCAACCTTTGGACGAAGACCTACTTCGACTAGTGGATGGTACCACTATGACCCCGCCTCCATCTGCTTCACGTCACCTCACTCAGTATATAAGCCACGTCTACGGCCCTATGCTGTACATCTACAAGATTGATGGACTGAACATTTGACTCCAGGTTGAGGGACTGATTACCTCATTCTCCTCCTCTCCTTACGCCTTCATCT
>NW_026474103.1:0-10931 GCF_026875155.1 Cherax quadricarinatus
ACTAATTGTTAAATTCTTAAAATTTTCTGAACCCCCTCAATTTTAAAAAAATTTATAATCACTACAATTACCTAACTTTATTACCAATGTGATCCTGTGTCAATATAGAGTAAGAACTAGTATTAGTCTGCCCGAAATGCCTAGGCCTACCTAGGCATACTAGTGGCCCTCTTTGTAATAAGTATTTTATAATATGTAATAATATCTTATAAGATGAAAACCCCCACATTGTAATATTAACAGAGAAATAAAGAATTTTAATTTTTTATTTAATTTTAATGTAATTCGGCCGTGTTCAATCCAAGACAGGTATCCCCGTATTGCTTAACCCTAGTCCCCCGTATCTCTATAATCCGAGACAGGTATCCCCGTATTGCTTAACCCTAGTCCCCCGTATCTCTATAATCCGAGACAGGTATCCCCGTATTGCTTAACCCTAGTCCCCCGTATCTCTATAATCCGAGACAGGTATCCCCTTATTGCACAACCCGTCCCCTGCACCTCAGTGTACACTATTGGAATAGTTCAGAGTGCGGCATAAGGTTGTAATGCAGTAAAATACTAACCCCGACGATTTGAATCAAAACAGAAAAAGCATTCACAAATAACTATGTAGAAATTAGTATCCCAATTCATCTAATAAAAATGGAAAATTAGGACAAAGCGCAAATCTAATTCACATCTTAAATTAAGAAACACCAGCTTTGAAGCTAAACTGAAGAGGCATACTCTAGTTATCTCAGAGAAACCAATATCCTAAAAAATTGAGTCTATCCTCATTAAATTTAAAAAGGCAATTTTTCTTCAGTTTAATATTCTCTTTTATGCCCTATATTAAATTCTCTACAACCCTATAAGAAAAATATTTTATATATAAGAAAAATGCAATTTGCCAAATTTTCTTTAAAAAAACGGCAAATTGGCACCCACACAGCCGAAAATCAGTACAAAAATACTTCCATTTATCATAAACCTGCATTTAAGGTTTGAAGCCAGTCAGAAGAGGCATTCTCTAGTTATTACATGGAAACATTTTATCTTACAAAACAAACAAATTGAAATTTAGGTCTGTATACGTTGTATCATGTACTTGTAGTAATAAAGATTATTATTATTATTATTATTATTATTATTATTATTATTATTATTATAATTATTATTATTATTATATTCCTTGAGAGCCACTGAGCATCGTGGGGTCACACAGCGACGTGGGGTCACACAGCGACGTGGGGCCACACAGCGACGTGAGGTCACACACCGACGTGGGGGCACACAGCGACGTGGGGTCACACAGCGACGTGGGGTCACACAGCGACGTGGGGTCACACAGCGACGTGGGGGCACACAGCGACGTGAGGTCACACAGCGACGTGGGGGCACACAGCGACGTGAGGTCACAGCGACGTGAGGTCACACAGCGACATGGGGGCACACAGCGACGTGAGGTCACAGCGACGTGGGGTCACACAGCGACGTGGGGGCACACAGCGACGTGAGGTCACACAGCGACGTGGGGTCACACAGCGACGTGGGGGCACACAGCGACGTGGGGTCACACAGCGACGTGGGGTCACACAGCGACGTGGGGTCACACAGCGACGTGGGGGCACACAGCGACGTGGGGCACCACACCGACGTGGGGGCACACAGCTATGTGGGGTCACACACCGACGTTGGGTCCACAGCGACGTTGGATCACACAGCTATGTGGGGTCACACAGCGACGTTGGGTCACACAGCGACGTTGGGTCACAGCGACGTTGGGTCACACAGCGACGTTGGGTCACACAGCGACGTGGGGTCACACAGCGACGTTGGGTCACACGGCGACGTTGGGTCACACAGCGACGTTGGGTCACACAGCGACGTTGGATTCACACAGCGACGTTGGGTCACACAGCGACGTTGGGTCACACAGCGACGTTGGGTTCACACAGCGACGTTGGGTCACACAGCGACGTTGAGTCACACAGCGACGTTGGGTCACACAGCGACGTTGGGTCACACAGCGACGTTGGATCACACAGCGATGTGGGGTCATACAGCGACGTTGGGTCACACAGCGACGTGGGGTCACACAGCGACGTTGAGTCACACAGCGACGTAGGGTCACAGCGACGTTGGGTCACAGCGACGTTGGGTCACAACGACGCTGGGTCACACAGCGACGTTGGGTCACACAGCGACGTTGGATCACAACGACGCTGGGTCACACAGCGACGTTGGGTCACACAGCGACGTTGGATGACAACGACGCTGGGTCACACAGCGACTGGGTTTGTCTCTTTTTCCCTTTTCACCTTACAGTTTTTCCCTCCATTCTCACCCCATTTACCCTCACCTCCCTCTCCCTGTCTCTTTCCCTAACCCTCACATCCTCTCACCTTAACCTCTTCCCCCCACATCTCTACTTCCTGTCAGATCTGTAAATCTTCCCTCACCTCTTATCCCAACTTATCCAGACCCCTTTCCCTTACATCCCTAGCCTCCCTTCCCTTTCCCCTAAATCTTTACCCATGTAATGTAGTTTTAAAATGGTGAAAGGTTATTTGCAACAATGAATCTACATTCTTTATTACAGACCATAGCTGACATCAATGACATACTACATAGAAAGACACTGGTTATCCAGAGTATTTCGGGCAAATTAGGCTTTGTCCCCAGGATGCGACCTACACCAGTCGGCTAACACTCAGGTACCTTTATACTGATATTCGCTCCCTGACTACGGTGGAGTGGGGTTGTGCCCACACCCCTCTGCTGTTTTTCAGGCGAGCTACCACAGTACATCAACAACCATTGAGTAGTGTGGACGTGCGCTGCTCATTTTGGGATATCAAAATGGCTGAACATACAGTAGGGAGAGTAAATACTATCTGCATAGAGCTGGTTCGTGGTACGTTAAGTGGAATACGATGAACGTACTTCTCCCTAACATCATCAGGGACACATTATGGTATCCCCAACGAGGATTATATGGCGTCGCTCTTAATGGTTTGTCAAGAATCTTCGTGAAATTTCTGAGAGCCGGCTTCTACACAAGAATTGTCCGAGCAGTACCAGGAACAACGCATGAGTGTGAATTCAGCGATGGATGTTGTGTTACATGATTTTTCCCAAAGTACTACACATGGGTAAAGGTACGGAATGTCCCCTTCGAGGCTACGGCGTATGGACTAAAAGGAGTTTTTTTCGCAGTTATGGGACAGTGCATTCTGCAACCAGGGGGGTATGGAGGGATGGTCCGTATAAAGGGAATGCCGGAAGGTTCTTACACCCTTAAAATGTCTTTAACAAGGCCTATACCATCCTATGAAACGATAAACCGGTTGTAGAACACAGGTTTATGTGTACTATGCGGTCAGAAAAAAAACATGTCGTCTGTGCAGCTCTTATGAGCACATGGCAGCCCAGTGTCCTGGGAGGCAGGTTCCTCGAATTCTGGAAACGCCGATTGTGATTCAACAGTCGTGTGTTTTGGGTCCCCTGGCTCTGTTGCCTCTGGAGGCCGGAGGCCTGATCTTGGAGCAAGGAGGTCGACCGGAGGGGGGGCGGAGGAGGAGACGTGTGTCACTATCCCAGGGGAGTCGGGGGAGTCGAAGGTGTTAGCTGAGGAGTTTTTAGTCCAGGAAGCTTCGACTCAGGAGGGTTTACTGGCAGATGTCCATCAAGGATTTTTTGGATGGGGATGAGCCCGGTGTAGAAGGTTGTCCTCAGTTTATGTGAATTTGGGAGAGCTGGAGGGACAACAAATTGTGGAGAAAGACTTGAGTAAGAAAAGGCTGGAGTGTGTTGGTGGCCGTGGAGGTACACAGGAGGATTCGTCTGAGGTGAGGATGTGTGTAAGTGGAAGTTCTAGAAAAAAAAACTGCGGCATCAGAGATAGACGAGGTTATTCCCCCGGGGCCAGAGGCCGGGGAAGAAGTCATGGGCAGCGGTTGTGGAGCCGATGCCACATAGTGCTAGAGGTGCGCCTGAGTTGCACAGTGGGAGAGGGAGGGGGGAGGTGATGCACAGGAAAAACTCGATTGGTAAGGAAAAACGCAATGTGAAAGTGCAGCGAGTAAATCCCAGCGGCATGGGGGAAAAGCCCCCACTTCTAAAATTTTTCAGAAGTGTCCCCGTTTAATGTCAATGGACTTAAGACTGAGGTTAAGAAATTTTGGGTTTTGGAGTGGTTTTTAGGGCGGTTTGATGTAGATATTTGCTTTTTGCAAGAGCATAATCATTAGGGCTGGTTGTGTGTTGCGGTTAAAAGGATATCGGATGTATGTTACCAGTGGTTTGCAATTAAAAGGGTGGGGTAGCAGTGGCGATAAGGAGACCAGCCCCTTGCGTGTCATCGGCTGGGAAAAAGGGGGGGGGTGGGAGGGTTCGTGAGGGTGGATGGTGTCTGGGTTGAGAGTCGAGCTAGTTTTGTAGGAGTTTACATGCCAGCTACTAGCAATCCCGGGGGTTTAAAAGTAGATTTTGTCAGAGAGGTATTGCTGTATCACTTGAGAGGTTTGCCGGCTATAAACAGTAAAGGTGGTGATTGGAATTGTGTGATTAGGAGGGGTGATGTCGAACCGAGAGGGGCGGGTTGTGTGCTGAGTGTGCTGAGGGATGTATTGCGAGATATTGGGGTTGTTGATGTGGTGGGGGGGGGGGGGGATACCTAGTGGAGCACACGTACGTCGGTAGGGATATGAGCGCGATTGACAGAATTTATATTAAGCAGGGTATAGATTTTGTGAGGGTGCAAACCTTCGGATGTGGGGTTTTCGGATCACAGGGCGGTAATAGCAGATTTGATGTGGGATGGAGTGGTGCGTATTTATTCTGGGTACTGGAAATTAAATGTAAGGCTTCTTAAGGAGGAGGAGGAGGGGCCTTTTTTTCAGTGATTGGTGGTTGCCTTTTTGGGAGGCTAGGACAGGGAGATAGATCTGTTAGATTGGTGGGAAATGCAGGCAAAACCGGAATAGCGAATTTTTTTAAGGTTAGGGGACGGGAAGGAGGCGGGTGGCGTTTTGGGTTGCAAAATTATCTGGAGGGACAGTTGCAAGATTGTTATGTTGGGGGAGGTGGTATGAGGGATGACATGGACAGTCTGCGGGAGGATTGCTGAAATACACAATGATAGGTTTGATGCAATTAGGGTTAGGGCGGGTTAGAGGATGTATTGTGGGGTGATAAGCCGTCTGGGTTTGTTTTACGTAAATTTAGGGACCGACAGAGTGTAACCACCATTCTACAATTGGAGACAAGCCCTGGGGTGGGAGGGTATACAGTGGGTCGAGTCCTATCCAATACTGAAAGTATGAGTCTCTATGCTGATATTTGTTTAGGGAGAAATGGAGTTGGAGGGAGCGGGGTTCCTGGGAGGGTATTTTTTGAAGGGGGGTTCCATAGCATTTTAAGTGAGCAGGATAGAGTGGGGTTGGAGGTTGGTATAGTGAGGTTGAGGTGGAAGAGGCAGTTTTCGGGAGGGAGTACCCGGGAAAACACCAGGGATAGACGGTATACCAAATGATTTTTATAGAGCACATTGGGGGTTAATTAGGCAGTGCTTTGTTAGGCTATTGGATCATATTGTTAACTAGGGGGAAGTTGGGCACATCGCAAAGTACGGGTGTCATAGTTTTGGTGCCAAAGAAGAGGGGGGGTAAAAGAGTTGAGTGCTTACCGAGCAATATCTTTGATGTGTGCAGATTACAAGGTTTTTGCGAAAATTTTGGGTAATAGACTGAAGAAGGTCATGGGGTCGGTGATACATGGGGGACAATTTGGTATCCCGGGGGGAAGGAGTATGCGGGGAGGTCATGGACGTAAATTTGGGGTTTCCTTGAGGGTAAATAGTAAGGGAGGTATTCTAGGGCTGGATTGGGGAAAAGCTTATATTATGTTGATAGGGACTTTTTGTTTGAGAGTATGGTGAGAAAGGGTTTTGGAGGGAGGGTGGTTGGATGGGTGAGGACATTGTATGAGAATGCATCGATGAGAGTACAGGTAAATGGTAGGTTGGGGAGTTCAGTAAGCATGGGGAGTGGTTTAAGGCAGGGGTGTCCACTCTCCCCAAAAACTCTTTGCATGTATGCAGAATCCTTTCTATGTTGGTTGATGGTGGGGTGGGAAAGGGTGGGGGAGAGAGGTGGATTTTGTGGGAATATTGTTGGTTATGTAGATGATCCCAAATGTTTTACTTAATGAGATAGAAGATTTAAGTAAAGTGGTAGGGTAATTGAGATTTTGGGAATGCTACTGGGATGAGAGTTAATAAGCAGAATCACGGTTGTTGGAGGTAGGCAATTGGGTAGGAGGGACCTTGGGGGAGGAGTTTGGCTGGGTAACTGTAGAAAGGCTAAAGATTTGTGGGATTTTGGGATTTAGCAGATGTACAGGGGAGACAGGAGGGTTAATTCAGAAATGGTAATGGACAGAGCTTTGAGTAGGCTCAGGAGTCTAAGGGCCGGGGATGTAACCTTGCATCAAAGGTTGTGGTGTAATACGCTGATTTATAGTAAGGTGTGGGGAGTGGCCGAAATTTACCCCTTAAGAGTCAGGATATTATGGAATTACAAAGAAGAGCCTTAAGGTATGTGTGGGGTTTTTGGGAGGGCGTGGTTGGGTAAAGATGTGGTAATGACTGCGGTAAGACAGGGAGGATTGGGATTGATGGCTTAGGGTTCTGGGTGAAGGCGCTATATGTGAAGCAGAGGGATATTCGGGCAGCGGAGGAAAGGGGTCTTCGGGTGGGGGAAGGTGATGGGGGATATCCCCAAATGGTGGGGTGGCATGGGACTTAGTGGAGGTTGAAGATATGTTGCGGTTTATGTTTTAAAAGGGACGCAATGTTAAAAAACTCAAGGTAAAACGGTTTTTGTGGGTGTGGGTCGTCGTCAGGAATCAATGCAAGGGATGGCAGTGTATCCCACATATGATTGGAGAGTGATATGGGTGGAATTTAGTAAATTAAGAATACCGGCAAGAGCGAGGGAAATTTGTTTATAGATTTCTTATGGGGACGTTAGCATCGAAAAGGGTGCTAAGACGAAATGGGTTTTGTGAGAGGGCAAACATGCGGTTTTTGTGGGAAGTTGAAACGGCTTTTCATGTAGTATATTTTTGTTCTGCTTTGGAGGTGGTAAGATTGTGGTTGAAGAGGGTTTTTCTTTTTATTGGGGGGGGGACAGATATCAACCCTCAGGGCTTTAATGTTTGATATGGGAGGGGTACCCAAAGAGGTGGGGAGGGCTATCAGATACGTAATAGTTGATTACTTGCATTTTCTTGGGGGATGAGGGAGGTGGAGGGAAACATTAGGATAAAAGCGTTGGCGGCGTGTTTTTATAGGACAGCATGAGGGAAAAAACAAATTATATGGGGGAAGGTGGGTAATAGTTTTTCCAGAGGGATATCGTGAGCTTACTGTTTAACGTCTACTCCGTTTGGTGACGGGGTGAGAGGCAAGGGGTTGGTCTCTTCAGTGGTGTGTCCTCTTGGAGTATTGGAAGCCCGATGAGGAAGGTTGATTTGGTTTGGGAAGTGGTAGATGTGGGTAAAGTTTTTTTGCAGGGAGCCGTCGGGGGCTCCGGGTATGTAGACCTTTATGAATTTTGTAAAATCACAGAGTCAAAAGTAGTATGTGATTTTCTGTTTTTTTTCTTATTGTTATAAGAACCATTTTATATAGGGGGTTTATATTTATATGTATATTGTGAGGATATGTTTTATACATTCGAATCTGATGTTAGATTTATCCTTTTTCATATGTCTCTTTTTTATCGTATTGAATGGGTACAAAATGACCTATGTTACCAAAATATAAAGTATTTGATGGGTTTACATATACCCTTCATTGACTGGAAGGTCATATTAAAATATTGAGTGTTAATAGGTAACATTTAATTTTGTGTGGGTGTAGGGTGTGTTTTTTGGGAACCAATGTCTTAGGTATTTTCTATCATTGGATGTAATTTTTTTTTTAGTTTATTTGGTGAAAAGTCATTTAGTGCTTTATTTCTATGTATGATCCAGTTTGTTCTGTATGAACAAATGCACAACACGTATGTGTGTATAAGCATGCGTATATATGTATATATATATATGTGTATATGTGTGTATATATATAAATATTATGTGTGTATGTAATATATATATATATATGTGTATGTGTTTGTAGACTCATTCCTACATGTTTTATAATGACTCCGACGTTTGTTTGGAAGTCGGTTGGTTGGGTTATTTTAGTAGAATTTGTTATATCAATGTGTTACAATGTTTTTTTTGTGTATCTGACATTGTCTGCCACTTCTGTTTTGGATGTTATGTATTTAGTTTGTCTAGTTTTTTTTTTAGTGATAAGTCTTTTTTGTTTGTTTGTTTGTTTGTTCTAGTATAATCCAGTCTGTGCTGTAAGAACATATGTGCACATACATGTATGTGTATAGTGCATGTGTATGTATATACAAAATATACATGATTATAGGACTTTTTCCTACATGTTTTATGACTCCAACGTTCTATTTTGTAGTCGGTTTTTTTTTTTTTTTTTTTTTTTTTTTTTTTTTTTTTTTTTTTTTTTTTTTTCCGTAAACGGGTTGGGTTTCTTACGGTAGAATTTCGTTATATCAATATGTTTTAAAAAGGGTTTTTTTTTTTTTTGTGTGTGTACTGACATTGTCTGTCACGGTTTTGGATTTGCTAATTGTCGCTTGTATCATGTGTAATGTTGTTTTTAAATAAATATAAAAAAAAAAAAAACCTTTATACTGCAAATTAACAGGTACGCAGTAATTTTTTTTTACCGGGGTCGAACCTTTGGGATTCTATGTGGGCATTGCCTAGAAACCGGGCTACGGGATATAATGAAATCATGCTTTCTTCCTTCTTTTCTTTTCACTCCATACATAATTTTTTTGCTCCACCTGGGGGTGAAAATTTTTACAAGATTTCATCTTTTTGTGTGTGAATGGGACTTCCAAGAAGGGTAATTCCCCAGGTGATAGTAACTCCACTCTGCTAAAATGAACCTTTGAAGTCCCGTGGGTGATGAACCTTTAATGGAACTGTACTTGAAAAAAACCTTTCATGTCCTCTGAAGTCTCCCTCCTGTGATGGAAAATACGAGGAAGTATACTAGTTTTTGCCCCCACAGATATATATCATGATATGGAATAGAGAGTAACACTTTTTTTGATGCATCCAATTTTGCTAAAAAAAAATGGTTTTTTGTTTTTTCCCAAATCTTTCTTTTTTCCCGGTCTCATACCTCCCAAATCTTATATAAATAATTTTTCCCTTTCAGCTTTTCTCTTTACTCTTTTTTTACTGCCTAGTCCTGTTTAACTTATGGTTCGTTTTCTTTTCTCATCTTTGCTTTTCATAATCTTTTTTTTTAATTCCCGATTTTTGACTCTTCCTTATTTTTGTCCTTTTTCCTTTTCCCCCCCTGTCCCTTTTTTCCCACATTTGTTATCTTTTTCTACTCCTCTTTTGCTACTTCCTTTTATTTCCTGCTCATTATGTCTAACCCTTTTCCCCATGTTTTTTTTTCTCCTTTATTTTATGTCAATTTTCCTTTTTTATTATTTCTTCCCTTGCTAATTTTTACCACTGTCCTCCTCTGCCTTCTCACCCCACCTTTCCCATTTCCCCTATTATCCCCCCTTCCTCTCCCCCAAACCCAGCACTATCTCCCAAATTTTAAACCAAAAGTTCTTGTACTTCCTCCTTATACCTCCCGCTCTGACGGTCTCCCCAAATTTCCCCAGTCTTTTTTCCGCCTTTAAAGGGGGGTTAGGTCACCCCTTTTTTAAATAACGTGTTAAATTTTTTTACTATAACTACCTGGTCCCAAAATTTCTATACATTTGCTTTGTTGTTTTTTAAAGGGGAAGTCCAGGGTCTTCCCTTTAATTCATGGGAAAAACTTAACAAATCTTTGATGACAATTTGGGTTTTAGATGTCTCATTTGCTCACACCCTTTACAAACACATTACCTCAAACATTTTTTAATTTTACCCTTAAAAAGTAAAGATCCTGACTTTACCTTTCGAAACAGAAAAGCAAATGTATATAATTTTGGAACAAGGTGATTTTTAAGGGAAAAAATAAGATTTTATTTAAGACTGGAGAACCTGAGGCCGTTAAGGCGTGTTATAAGGGGGGGTTTTGGTCCTGGTCGTCTAGTACCGGCGTTTCCTCCTTCACATAACAAAAGGAATCGCTCTAGAAATTTAGGAAGTTAAAAGGGGATGGGCCCGTGCGCTGCCCTCTTCGCCGTTTATAATAACTTTTTTCGAAGATATCGGTAAAGTTTTTACTTGGAAATCAAAAAATATAGTTGCCCGGGGTTTGTATGTGCGATGAAGAAAAGAAGTAATTTTGGGTTGTAAGAACAGGGAAAAGTTGCGCCTGACTTCCCACTTTTCAAATATCTTACTGGGAACTGACCCTCGGCCCCTATCCACTGAAGTTATTTTCTGCAATTTTCGTAACTTTATTTATAAAAAAAATTATATTACACGTAATATGTGGATAGAACACACACAGTAAGTTTTACTTGAACATAACACAAAGTGGGAAACAGAGGCAGGAGAATATTTTTCCCGCCGGTAAAACCTGGAGTGTTAGGAGCCACAGGGGAAGTTTTAAATTTTGAACATCAGTGTGATGGTGACAGCTTCTGAGTACTGCTACACCCCTACTGTACCCAGGGACATTTTGTTTTAATCTTACGAACCTTCGACAAACGACATGATGGTGAGCTATAACAACTTTTATGCGATGATGATATAAACTATAAGCCCAAAACGAAATTTTAAATTAAACCATTTCCCCTTTTTGGAATGGTTTAGTTTAGTGATTTTTAAGGACAATGCACGCCTGCTTGATGCATGAATTTTTGATTTAGAGTTTTTAAAATCCTGTATGCAATTTTTTA
>NW_026474105.1:0-10387 GCF_026875155.1 Cherax quadricarinatus
ATTTTCCCGAGCCGAGGCTGGTACCTCCCCTACAAGTGGCTTATAGGACAGTTTTTCATAAATGATTGTGTTGCAAGAAACTCCCCGCATGCCGATAAAGACCAACTTACTTGGTGTTGCAGCATATATCCTGACTTCAACCTTCCTAACTTAGCCCTTTGGATTTTCCCCTCAGAAACCCCCGTAAACCGGGAGCCTTAATCCGAAAATTTTAAATCTTTTAGTGACCTGCCGCACCTAAAAAATTCTATATCCAAGGGGTGTGTATCCCCTGTACAACTACAGACTGGACACTAGCTTCTATAGACAAGAGGCACGGGTAGGTACTGGGCATGCACTGCCAGCTGCATACGGGCCTACAATTCAACTCACAATTTTCCCCAGACACTGGCCGAAATCCACGGAAAAGGTGGGGTTTTGTCTTACTGTATGGGCAACGGGAGGTCACAGGTACATCGGGGTGCCTCTACCAATTTCCCCAGGTCTCATATGTAAGACAGGTGGCCCGTCTCGACCGGCATCTTGTCCAGGTATGTCTGTCTATAGAAAACAACGACCTCCCATCCCACCCTCGCATTTAAACGGGCGCCATTCTCCCTACTAACTTAAACCCCCCAATGAAAAGCGGGGGTGTCACTAGAAATTTAAAGAGATCATACAAAATGCAGGGGCCTGAACTGTTCAACGCCCCCCACATACATAAGGGGATTACCAACAGACCCCGGCATCTTCGAGCGGCACTGGACAAGCCCCTAAAGTCGGTCCTGACCACCGGGCTGGGGCTCATACTTTGGGTTTGCATCAACCAGCAGCAACCCGGGTTATAGGCCCTGTCCCCCCAGAGGCCTGTCACAGCCCGGGGGCCGTGGGGGTGTTGACCCCCAAAACTCCTCCGGGAAACTCCGGGTATGTTGCCTACTTTATGGGCCTTTTACTACCTATTTAAAGGGTCTTGGGTCTACATTTTTTATTATCTACAGTTTGCCTCAATAACCTAATATTATGTACAACAGAAACTACCTACTTCTTCCCCTGAAGGGTAAATCTATAAATTAATAATGCCTACCATCCACGCCAACTGGGGAAAGGAATATTTTGTTGGGCTGGTGAAGGGCCACCCCACTCAGCCTTTTCCATTACGGCCATGGGGGCCCCCTTTGTACGCCGTATCTGTCCTGTGGAACTTTGGGGCCCAAAAAAAATTTTCCCACACTCCACGACTAGGAGGCTTTGTGTCCGCAAGTCATCATAGATTGGCACCTGCTTTTCTGCCTCATGTATTGCACCCCAAGGGGCTGTAGCAGCGATTCCCCCAACATCTTGGGGACAAATGGAGTCCTGGGACCAAAATTCTTGACAGAGCCAGATCTGGGATAACTAAGGGGCTCTAAACCAGACCCCTTCCCCCCCAAAAACTACAAACATTCGCACTGGGATGGTCCAATAGTGGAAAATAACCCCTCAACAATGCTTCGAGTGTGTCGGGGAAGGGAAGAGCCTGCCTCCGGGCAGTGAAGCACCTCATGCAGGGTTTTTCTGTGGCTGTCCCAACTCCAGCCTTGCCACCCCCGCCCCCACAAAACCACCGATCTGTTTTGCCCTTCGACTTGCCCCCCCTATTCTCTAAACACGGGTGTTTTTTGTGGTACACAAATACACCAGTGAACAGCAGACCGATTGGGGTACCACGGTTTTGTTGCCATAATCCGAGGGAAAGTTGCAGGACATGGGGTTTTAATAACATTATCAAGGGACCCACAACACCGGGATGCCCAGCATGGGGGACCACCCCAGCTATGCAGATCTGATGGCAGCCAAAGCACCCAAATTGGTATCCCCCTTTCAACCTGGCGGATGGAACGGGTGGGGTGGGACTAAACGTGCATCTCCCTTTGGCTGATCCCTATCTCCAAACACCAGGAGGAAGGAGGGGCAGCTGCCTCTTCAGGAGTCCCAAAAGTCAAAAAAATATAGAGAACTTGCCCTCATTATATGTTTGTTCCCAAGGCTCAAGACCCTTGGGCTCAGGGGGAAAAAAAGCATCAAAATTTCCTTAAGGAGCTGGGAAAAAAACCGGAAAACAGGGATCCCGGGGCAGCTATTTTCTGTTCCAGCGGCTCGTCAGCTGTTAAAAGGGGGAAATCCCTGTTTTTGGGCCACGCCCCACTCTGAGGACGGATAGATTTCCCCATAACGGTGAACACACTAACTGTACCATATTGCCACCTTTATATCAACAGTGAAACCTTAAATCTTTTGCCCGTATATGTAATAAAATATTCCTACTGGAAAAAAAAATATAAAAAGATGGGGGGGGTAGGGAAAGGGGAAATTAAAACGGTTTCAGGAAGAAATCCAAATATTCTTCCTTGAAGCCTTTTTATCCACTTCTCCAGGAAAATTTTTGTGTGTGTGTGTGTGTGGGGTGTTTTTATTTTATTTTTTTGGGACCAGATGTTTACAGTAAACATATAAGTGAACAGTTTTTTAATAACAAAGAGTCTTTGGGCTTTTAAATGGATTTGGAAAAGGGCATATGACAGGGGGATGGGGGGGCAATGGGCAGAATTTTTGCGGTGTAGGGTGTAGGAGGTAGGTTACTGAAAGCAGTGAAGATTTTTTAAAAGGATAGTGAGGCCAAGTTAGAGTATGTAAAAAGGGGGATGGTGATTCACCGTGGTTTTTAATAAATTTAGAGGGGGTTGTAAAAAGAAGTAAATGTGGGGGTCTTGGCAAGAGGCATGGATTTAAAAAAAAAGTATCACACACAAAGGGAGTTTTCCCACAGTTACTCTTTGCTGATGACACTGTGCTTTTGGGGAAATTTGAAGAGAATTGCGAGGTTGGGGAAAAATTTGGTAGGGTATGTAAAAGAAAAAAATTAATAGTGAATACAGGAAAGAGAAAGGGTTTAGGGGAAACAAAAAGTTGGGTGAAAAAGATTGGATATCAGATTGGGGGGAGGGGGAGGGAGGAGGTAAATGATTCATATTTGGGAGGGGACGCGTCAGCAAGGGGTCTATAAAGATGGGGTGAATCTAGATTTGATGAGGGGAAAAGGGGTAGTGGTCACTTAGGACTGTGGAGACAAAATTTTGGTCCTTTGGGGAAAGAGGGAATGTATAGAGTATAGTTTTCCCAACCTTTATGGGTGTGAGCATGGGGAGAATTTACGTGAGGAAAGGGCTGGAGCAGTGGAGAGTCTTTCTGGGGAAAGTGTGGTGTGAAAAAAATGCAGAAAATTTCGTAATTTTGGAATTAGGAGGGGCGGATTACCCAAAATTTTTTCCGAGGCTGAGGAGGGTTTTTGAAGGTTCGCAGTAGAGAAAATGGAGAAACGAATGACTTCAAAATATCATCTGTAGGGGAAGGGAAGGCGGGTAGGGGGGGCCTAGAATTCAAATTAAAATTTAAAAATTTTATTCTCTAAAAGGAAATTCAATGCTGAGTTTCAAAAAATTTGGTTATTGGTGGTTTACATGTATAAAATTGGATACAGAGTGTACCACGGGAACGCTTGCATGGCTGGCTTTTTGGGGGCAACTTAGTTTTTTTTTCTTAATTGTAAAATAACTAATTAGAGGAATTTGGACTATGGCTAAGTGACTAAATACTAGTTTGTATTTAGAAAAGTAAAACCTTTTTTTTTGGCACAGTACATAGTTTCATTTTTGGGATACACAGGATTCTTTTTTTAAGATTGAGAAAAATATTTCGTTTTAAGGCAAATATGAGGAGTGTAATGTGAACCCCGGGTGGTTTTCGTGTAGTTTAGTTTTACGGGGTGAAACAGGGAATAAGATGTTTTCTAATGGGATTTTGAAGGTGTGAAGTGTCTGCAGTTCTAGAGTTTTCAGGGAGGGTATTCCAATTTTTGGGCCTTTGACAACATTTAATTTTTTGTAAAAAGGGGTTTGTCGGAACGGGGGTGTCTGAATGTTTGTGTCTGGTGTTATCCTGTGGGTTTTGTCACAACTACAAAAAGCGTTTTAGGTCAAGGTTTATATTAAGGGTTTAAGGCCCTAGTGTAGATTGCCAGTATAAAATGTGTGACTGAACTGGGATAAGTTTAGTCTTGAAAGTGGGGGGGTTGCCAGGGATGGGAAGTGATTATTCTTACTGCAGCTTTTTTTTTGGGTTATTATTGGCTTTTGGGGTTTGCTGCAGTTGACCCAAGCCAAATACATAGGGAGAAATGGGTAAATAAGTATGGTAAGGTGAAAGGGATTTTGGGCACTAGAAACGCTTTTGGGGAGGACCCAAACCCTTTGGATCCTTTTTTGGTTAATCGGATATGGGGCTGAAATTTAGGTTGTTTTCAAGGGAAAGCCAGGGAATTTTTCCCCCATTATTTCTTAATTAGAGTTTGCAATCTTAAAAAAATTTTTGCATCCCTGCCCCCTACCAAAAATAATAAGTAGGTTTTGTCAGAATTTATTGCTTTCATCCAAGCGATATTTTTAACACTCCTCATTCACAAGGGTTGAGGGGGCAAATTTGGGTAGAGATACATAATCGTGTCATCACAAAGAGGTGGTTTCAGGTGTTGGGGTACTTTGGGAAGGGCTTGAGAATAGGAAAGAGGAGACCATGGACCTTTCCCTGCGGAACTCCAGATCAAGTGGGCCCTGTTTGGGTGCTGTGTCTTTTAAGTGAATACTGAACCTTTAGTAAAAAAGATTTGAAATAAGCAAGCGCATGTGCACCCCCTTGTCAATATCCCGAAACTACTAAAAACAATTAAACAAGAAGTTTTTTGGTATGCCCAAAAGAGGGAAAACGTGGACTAAAATCACAAGGGGATTAAGGAGGACAACACAAAGCGCTTTCAAGAAAACCTGGAAGCTTTCTCAACAATGGGAAAATAAAAAATCTGGCTGAATGGTACTGCCCTTTATACTGGCCCGTATCACAAACTTAAGGCTGGGGGTATGTCCTGGGAACATAATAGTAAAGCGGGGGTGCGCCTGGGAAAATAAGGGGAAGCTGGGGGTGCTGTTCGGAGACAAATGGTGAAGCGGAGATACTGTCCTGGGGGGACAGTAATGTGAAACTGGAGATTTTGCCAGGTCGGGGAAATTTTCGGAGGAAAGGGAAACATATAAATGACCCCTAGGGGACAGAGCCATAGAGGGAACAAGTGTGTCAAAATAAGAAAAACCAATTTGGGGAAACTAGAAAAACCGCAGGAAATACAACAAAAGGACCCAATAGCAATAGGGGGAAAAAAACCAAAAAAAAAACTGGTGGGGCTCCATTTTTGCAGGGGGGTAAAAGTAAGACAGGGAAAAAATTCACCAACGGGGAATACAGTCCCAGAAACCCAAGGGAAACGGGAAAACCCAAACCTGTGCCATACTAGCACTTGGTACTCTGGGTGGGAAATCGGAAAAACAGATGGGACAGCAACATGACCACCCTAGAAAATGCCATGCCCATATACAACGGAAAATGCAAAATCCCTTCCGTAAGCTTTTTTACCCTGAAAATTTTACCCTTCATACAGGGAAAACTGTGCTATAACTTTAAATTGCCAGGCAACCATTTAAAAGGGACAAAAAGATCAAAACACCAGCCAGGGGGAAAACCTGGGTAGCCACAGCCATCAAAAGGGGGAGGTTTTTTTTGTGCCAGGAAAAAAAAAAACTGGCAGGAAATGGGAGAAATCGTACACCAAATCCAGTCATTCCTAAGGGGAAACCCCAGTCGATGGCCTCCACTCCAACCAAAGATACAAACAATGCCGAAAAAAAACCCCCCCCCCCGTCCAACAAAACCACCAGTCCGATAACATTTTTCTTTGCAAAATACAGGGTCTAAAGCCAGCAAAAAACAACAAAAACCTTTCATCCATGGCTCTTACAGAGGCAAAGGCAATGTTCGGGCTTTCACTGGACCCACATAAAGGATCACTTGGACAAAGAAATAGGATCCCAGGTTACAACCTATACAGATGTGAAGAGTGAACAGGGAAAAGGGGGGGTTGGGCCCCGTACATTTCAGACACTGTTTGACAAACTGCTTAAGCCTCAAAAGACGTATGGAAGTTTTTTGCAGTAAAGGGCAAACCAAAACCTAGTCATTGGGAGTCACAACCCCGTGCAAAATCCCCCAATTCCCCGGGAAAAGCTGTTTAAAAAAAGACCCCTGCTGGAATATCTTCCAGCTCCTGCACCCAACATCTTGCTCCTGGGGGATTTTTAACTTAAAAGGGCCCCAAAATGGAGGAATATAGCAAATAATATTGTTGCAGAATTCACCCGGGGCAAACTCTGAGAAAAATCACACTCACACGAGCTTTTAAATCTCTGCACAAAATTCAATTTAAAACCCAAAAAATAGACCATAACTGGAAATACACTAGCCTCATCTTCACAACAAGATGATTGATAAGAAATGTCACCCAAAAAAAAAACAATATCTCAGACCAACATAATTTGGGGTTTAGACATGAGCGGGGCCCCAGACCGACAAAATGAGACTAGTCACGGGGGGCATTTACCAAATTTAACTTCAATAAAAAAAACAAAGTGGGGCCAAGTAAAAAGAAGTCCTAAAACCCATATAACGGGAAATATACAAGCAACACAACCCAAACATATGCCAAACAGATTTAAATCGGGCACTCATGTATGCACAAGGCTTATTCCTCTAAGAAAAAGGAGGATAGAGTAAAATAGAAAAGACGGCGCTCCCTTTACAGGCACGGAAAAGAATAACAAGCGGCTAAAAGAGGGCAATATACTGAAATGCGCAGGGGGAACACGGCGGAAATAACAAAACATCGAACTTAAGCTAAAAAATCCTTTAGGGTCAGGAATCCGGGAAGAACAAAAAACTATAATAAATCGAAAGAAACCCCAAATTTTTTTCTTCTCCTATCCAAATCAAAATCGAGAACAACGTCCTATTGGGCCCCCACAAACAAGGGGTCCTACAAGATGACCAAGGAAATGATGACTACTCAAGCCCAAATTGACCAGTTTTTAGAACCCTAACCAACTGGAAATCGAAGATCAAAAAGAATTTTTTTTGAGAAGCCACAAATTTGATTAACACAACCTATCCGAGTTACCTGACCCAAATCTTTGAACAGGCGATAAAAAACATCCCCTGCACCTGCCCCAGGGCCAGACTCATGGAACCTGTGTTCACAAGAACTCAAGAACCCCTATCACGAGCCTTTTCCATCCTTGGGGAAGGGACATGGACAGGGGGGCGTCCCCATTTACTAAAAACAACAACAACCCCACTCCAAAAAGGGGGGCAGTAAAGCAACACAAAGAACACAACCAATACACTAACATCCCATATAAAAAAAAAACTTTGAAAGGGCCTAAAAAGAAAGACCCCACCCCCTTTTCTGAAAACCCTCATTTACACAACCCGGGGCAACAGGGGTTTAAACGGGTCGCTCCTGTCTTCTCACCTACATCACTACGAAAAAGGTCCTAAATGCACTAAAACAAAAAAATGCAATGTAATATATACAGATTTTGCAAAACCCTTTCGCAAGTGTAAACCATGGCGTATAGCGCACAAAATGCCGCTAAAGGAATAACAGGAAAAGTCGGTCGAGGGACTAAATTTCCTCACTAACAAACCAGAGAGTAGTCGTCAACAATAAAGCCGAGGCAGCTACGGTAAAAGCTCTGTTCCACAAGGCACAGTACTCGCTCCCATTTTGTTCCTCACCCATACCACAAGACAAGGATGTCAGACACACCCGTGTTTTCCCTTTGCAAACCCCAAATCTGCATGACGTGCTTCCATTGCAACACTGCAAGGCTCCAGGGGGAACATCAACCGAATCTTTCGGGGGCTCAGAAAACATAGAATTTAAAACGATGAAAATTTCAATTACCAAAGAAACATGAGGAAATTAAATCTTCATCAGAGTACAAAAAAAATTTCTGGCCAAAAAATAAGCAAAAACCCCAACGTCAAAACCTGGAGTGTTTAGGTCGGGGGATCTCCCCTTTAAAGGGACCTACATTGATCAATCGCTCTGCTAGAAAAGACAGGATGGATAAGAGAACCTTTCAAAACTAGGGGGGGCCAACCCATGATGACACTCTCAGTCACTTTTTCTACTAGGCTGGAATATTGCGCACCAACAGCACCTTTCAAGGCGGGTGAATTGCCGACCTAGAAAAGACAAGAATTTCAGGCGCGCAAACGAGATAAAACACCCCCCTACGGGGGCGTTTGAGGTTTCAACCTGATTCCCGGGAACGCAGGAGGAAGAACAGATTTATAACCCAGGAAAACCCTAGAGGGACAAAAACCGAACTTGCAAAACAAAAACACCACACGAAAGCAAAAGACTTGCAACGATGCAACCCCCCCCAATAAAACAGGGGTGTCACTACACTTTTAAGAACCATACAATAAGTTCGGGGCCCGAGACTTTCAACTGCCTCCCAGCACACAAAAGGGGGGTTTCCCAACAGACCCCGGGCAGTCTTAAAGCTGGAAACGGACAAGCACCTAAAGCATTCCTAAACACCGGGCTGTGGCTCGTACTTTTTGGTTTTGCGTGCACCCAGCGAAACAGCCGGGTTTGATCAGGCGCTGATCCCCCCAGGGGGCCCTGGTCACAGCCGGGCCGCGGGGGCGTTGACCCCCGAAACTCTCTCCAGGGAAACTCCAGGGAATATATATATAAATAAAAAATATTATATATATATATAAAATATTTTTTTAATATATAAATAATAAATATAATATATATATATATAAAATATATATTTAGGAGAGTTAGGGGGAGTTGTAAAGGTTGTAAATGACCACCACCCCTGAAAAACTGTGTATCTGCAGAAAGGATAGTGGACGAAGTCAGCCGGATTGCTTGCAATCCTGGTAAATGGTCCCATGGATTTTTGGGGAAATTTAAAACCACTACCCCATTTATATAAAATCAAGAAATTTTTTTGCATCGCCCAAATAGAATGCCGTAAAGGAAAATTTCATCAAATTAAAAAAACAAGAATACCAAAAAAAATCCTTCTTAAAAGACATGTCAGCAAGGGATACGCTGGGGAAAAAAAAAAGGGTGGGTTGGCTGGGCAGTCTTGGGAAACAGTGCCCAAGGGGGCTAGTTTTGGCCTGGAGGACAGTGAACCAAAAAGGGGAAAAGGGCCCTGGGGTAAACAGTAAAAATAACACTTTCAATTTACAGAGGTACAAAATAGGATACTGCTGGGGAAATTTACAGAAGGGGATAAGCCTCGGAAAGGTTAAAAAAAGATAAATAAATTTCTTTGATTTTTTTCCCCGGGGGGGTTTCCACCCAGGGTAACCCAAAAAGTCATGCGTCATCGAAGACGTCTAACTTATTTTTCCCTTTGGGGGGCCTAATCTTGTCCCCCCGGATGCCCCCCCCCCAGCGACAAAAACCCAGTACCTATTTTCTGCAGGGGGAAAGACAACAGTGTAAGGGAAAAGGGCCCAAATGTTTCCACCCCCCGGGGGTCGAACCCGGGGGCCCCCGTGGTGAAACGGGAGCTTTACCACCAGGGCCCCCGGCCACATTACCACAAAAACTGGTGGAAGCACTTATGTCCTTTCAGGGGGAGTAGGTACAGGGAAACAGAAAAAAAGCACCCAGCAAAAACAGCTACAAAAAAATCCAGCAAAACAAAATTCCAATTTTTGCAAATTTTCGCCTTGGTATCTGCAGGGACGGTAAACGGTAAAACAGGTGGGACAGCATCTTTGACCCCCCAAAAAAATGCCAACCCCATGACAAAGAGGGGGGAACTCCCCCTTCCTGAACTTATTTCACGCAGAAATGTCACCCCCCCCTCCATGAAAGAAAATGCACCGGGACTTTAAACTTACTCAACGAAAACACTTTTTTGGGGCAAAAGGCACAGTCCCCGGCCTCCACTCCAAAAAACAGATATTTGAGCCGAAAATAAAATCCCCCCAAATTCCATCATAACTTTAGCACCCTTTTGTCACCTTCTTGAACCCCGTTTATGTATGACTGGGCCTTTTACATTGCGGGTAGTCATTCCATTCCTTTATTTCTGTACAATAAAGGTGTTTGAAAAACCTGCCACTGACTTGGGTACTCAAAGTTCTGCTCTCTCCCCCTATAATAATTGCTTTTGGGTTTCCCAAACCCTTTACAAAAAGGGAGCAGAATTCGGACACTGTAGCAATTTTATAAACAAGATTTTGCTTCAGTTTTTTACTCTGGGTTTAACATTCCCCATACCAACTGCTGTAATTCCCCCCTGGCCTTACAATTTTTTTTTTTTTTTTTTAGTGGGGTACTGCGGGATTTTCAAGGGTACTCCTGGGCAAGAGGGGACCAGGTCCCTACTTAACAAACTCAGTGTAAGCTTTGAGAAGAAAAACCCAAAACAGCGAACGGGCA
>NW_026474106.1:2500-10499 GCF_026875155.1 Cherax quadricarinatus
GATTTACACCTGACAACATTTCGAGAGATAAGGGTCTAGGACACAAAGACGTAAAATCTGAGAAGCAAGTACTGGGTACACATGTAACTTTTTCAGTTTTAATGGTATCCATTAGTATTACGGAACACAAAATGAATTGTATTTTCGGGACATATAAACAACTGGGCTCACACACACACACACCCTGCACCACAACACACTGGGGGCCAGGAGGGGGTCTCGACCCCTAAAACCAAACTAGGATTTACACACAGCATCCTTGGAATTTGACCGCCTCCCCCACAGCCCTCTTACCTTTCCCCCCCCCGGTTTTCTCCCCCTAATACCCTCTTTCCCCCCTTTCTCCCCTCTCTTTCCTCCCTCCCCCTCTTTTCCCTCTCTTTTCCCTTTCTCTCCCCCTCACATTTCTCTCTCTCCCCCCCTTGGTCTTATCCCTCCCCCCTACTCCTCCTTCTCTCCTCTTCTCCCTTTCTTCCCCTCTCCTCCCTCTTTTCCCCTTTCTTCTCTCCCCCCAACACCCTCCCCTTCTCTACACATGTAGTAAAAGGTAGTACATAACGGGTGAAAGAATGACTTGTTAAAACGTGTTTATTATTAAACTACTCTCGGGGGTTAGTGTATCTCATTAGTATTAGGGATCCAGAAGTGAATTGTATTTCGGGGGAAAATAAACAACTGAGTGCTCACAACCCACCGCACACACACATCCACTGGGCCCCGGGGGGGTTCGCCCCCCGAAACCACAACAGGTGAGTACACACAGTGATCCTTGGAAATTTGACTCCCTTCCCCACAGACCTCTTACCTTTTTCCCTCATGCTTTTTCTCTCCTCATAGCCTTTTCCCTCCTTTCTCCCTCCTCTCTCTTTATCTCCCTCTCCCCTTTCCCTCTCTTTCTCCCTCCTCTACCCTTTCCCCCCCCCTCCTTTTCTCTCCCCCCCCTTGGCTTATCCCTCACCCCCATCTCTCCCCTTTCCTCCCCCTCTTTCTACCCTTTTTCCTCCCTCTCCTCCCTTTTTCCCTACCCTCTCTCCTCTCTCCCACACCCTCTCCCCCCTTACCCCCTTCTCTGGGGTTTAAAAAGTAAAAAAAAAAAAAAAAAAAAAAAAAAAAAAATGGGGGGCCTTAGAGGAGGGAAACCCAGGTTTGGGTGGACAACCGGGAGGAAGGGACGGGGAGCTAGAGCCCCCAAAAAAGGGGGGAAGAGTGGGAAGGAAGATAGTAGAGTGGTAAAAAATAGGAGGGGTGCGAAGAGTGCAGAAGGGGGAAGTACATCTTGCAGCAGAAGCGGATACGGCTTAGAAGGAAACTGCAAAGCCTGAAACAGATTAGAGAACAAATAAAATTTCAGGGGGACTAGGAAATTAAAAAGTCAGGCGCGACAAGGGGTGGTAACAAAAGGAACATGCCCAGGGGCCCTATCAAACCCACGGGGGGGCCGGAAAAAGCGACGAGCACACTAAGAAAAAACGACAGGTCCGAAAACAATAAAGGTATGCTATATGCAGAATTTCAACACCCAACTGCATAGAAAGGGACAGCTGGTCGGGGAAAGACATCCCTGAGATAAATTTCAGATATGACAGGGACTGAAGGCAAGAACATGTCAAGGAAGGAAATAAAATGCCTCAGGGGACGCAGATGGAGACTCAGGGGAGGGGAAAAGGGGGCGAGGTCGTTTTTGTGTACGGGCTCCAAGAACCCAAAGGGGGCCAATTTTGAAAAAATAAAAAAGGGAAGGAAAAAAAATATTAAAGGGCATCATGAAAACAATAGGGGAGGGAAATTGACCCAGGTGAAAAATTTTTCAGAGAATTGGGGGGGTTTGCGAGGGGAAAGGGATAGGGCCTTCAGAGAAACTTTAAAGGGGAAAAAAACAGTTCGAACCAGGTTTCTGAAAGAGAAAGCAAGACGAGGACAAAAAGGGGGGACCGAAGTAACCTCGACCGCGACAGAACACGAAGAAAACTACATGAAAGAGAGGGGACAGAGACGCAAGGAGGGAAAGAGAAGCAAAGAAAATGACAGGACCCCGAAAGGGGGAAGGGCAAACACAACCCACAGAATCTCCCAAAAAAAACTCCCCCCGCGACATTCCCCGCAACTGAGCAACCTAACTACAACCCACTCACGTTCCCCTGCCACCAAACCCATACACAAACCCACCCCCAAAAGCTGTCCCTTTTGGGCATTCGACCCCACCCCCTCAAAACAAACCCCCCTACACCCCACCCCATTAGGGCCCCCCCAAGGCTCTCGCTCCCCAACCCCAATATCTTGCCCTGACCACAATGATGAAAAGAAAATAAAGGTTTTGGGACACAAACCGGGTGGGAAAATGAATAAAAAATGAGGAGTGGAAAAGAAAGAATCGTAAAAATCCCCCCGACAAACATAGCATCACAGAAACAAAAATCGCTGAGACAATAACAACACAATTCCCCAAAAGGATATCAGATCCGAGGAAAGTAAAGGAGTGAGGGGGAGGAGGGGTTGCACGCCATAAAACCCGATGGGGGTTTGGGAAAGGAAGGCATGGACATGATTTGGGGAAGGACACATTGTAGGTACAATTCGTCCGGAGAACAAAAGTATCTTGGGGTGATGTATAACCCCCCACAGAACTGCAGGAGCCAAGAGAGGGTACGAAGTAAAAAACAGGGTGATGGGGGAAACCCCTGGCTGAGGGGGCAAGAAGAGCTCACTCGGCAGAGCAAAAATTTCTGGTAATGGGGGATTTAACCCCAGGGAGATCGTGGGAAAAATGGAGCCACAAGGGGTCCCGAAACATGGAGAGCCCAAAATGAGGATTGGTACTTGAAAACCTCATCCTCAATGTCAGGGGAACAACCAAAGAGAGAGGGGGGGAAGGCCGCCAAACTGGATCTTGTGTTTTCACCCTGACATTAGAATTGAGGACATCACTTAGAGAGGCCCCCCTTTGGGGCTAGCGATCATGTGGGTTTTGAGTTTTGACTTATAGAGAGTTTTAAATGGGGAAGGTAACAGGGAAAGGAAAGGGGGAAAAGGGCCCAAAAAATTTAAAAGGGGGGTACACAGGTATGAGAAACTTCCTGCAGGGGGTTCAGTGGGGCAGAGAAAGGTAGGAAAATCATAAACGAGATGAGGGAATATTGGCAACAAAGTGCAAGGGGGCAGGGAAATTTTTTGTTCCCAGGGAAACGGAAAAAATAGGGAAACCCAAAAAAGTCCTTGTTTCCCGAAGGTTAGGGGGGCAAAAACAAGTGGGAAAAGAGAATGGAAAAGGACAGCAGGCATAGGACCAGGGGAAAAAAGGGAAATTTGTAAAAGCCGAAACGAGTATGCACAGATAAGGAGGAGGCCCAGCGCATTTGAAAACGACATAGCATCGAAATCAAATTTTGACCCAAATGCTGTTGGCCACATTAGGAGGAAAACAACAGTCAAGGACCAGTGATAAGGTGAGGAAAGAAGGTGGGGAACTCACAAGAAATGACAAGAGGATGTGAAGCTCAACACGAGATTTTAAAAAGTATTTTCGTAAGACAGGAAGGACTCTGGGGGACAGACCAGATGGGACACCAGCAAGGGAAAACACCAACAAGTTTGGACAATACATACAGAGAGGAGGAAGAAAATGTAAGGGACATCGATACCTCAAAGGCAAAGGGGCCAGAAACACTCCCCCTGGGGCCTTTGAGAGGGGGCAGTAAATTTTTGCGTGCCATTTCCACAATCTTTAAAAACATCCTGGAAATGGCAACTACCTGAGGTATGGAAGACGGCAAATTAGTTCCCATTTTTAAAAAAAAGGGGACAGAAAAGAGGCACTAAAAATATAGACCGTGCATTTACGTGATAGTATGCAAAATTATGGAGAAGATTATAGGGGGGGAGGTGTGAGCACCGGAACGGACAGGATAAAATGCCCAACCAGCCGGGGGGGTTCCCGGGGGGGCAAATCTGTGTCACAAACCTTCTGGAGTTTTATGATAAAAACAGAGGGAAGAAAAGAGAGAGGGGTGGGGATTGCATTTCTTGGACTGCAAAAGGCCTTTGACACAGTTCCTCCAAGGATTGTCGAAGCTAGACACAGGCGCATATAACGGAAGGGCACTGCAATGGTCAGAGAATACTACAGGGGGGGGGCAACAACGAGTCATGGGACTAATGATGTACACAGTGGGCACCTGTGAGAGCGGGGTCCCACAGGGGTCGGTCCCAGGCCTGCTTTTTGGTATTTGTGAACGACATGACGGAAGGGTTGCTCAAAGGTCCCTGTTTGCAGATGATGTGAAGTTAATGAGGAGAATTAAATCTGATGAGGACCAGGAGGACTTCAAAAGACCGGACAGACGGACACCTGGTCCAGCAAATGGGTTCTCGATTTTAAACCTGCCAAATGCAAGTCATGAAGTGGGGGAGGGGCAAGAAGACCCCGACAGAGTATAGGCTAGGGGGCCAAAGACTGCAAACCCCACTCAAGGAGAAAGACTGGGGGGATATAACACCGAGATGTCTCCGAAGCACACATCAATCAGTAATGCGAGCTATGGGGGCCTGGCAAACCTGAGAACAGCATTCCGTACCTTAGTAAGGAATCATTGAAGACACTGTACACCGTGTATTCAGGGCCCATACTGGGGGTTTCAGACCTGTTTGGAACCCGCACTTGATAAAGCCGTCAAAAACAGAGAAAGTACAAAGGTTTGCGACAAGGTTAGTTCCCGAGAAAAGGGAAAAGTCCTATGAGGAAAGATTAAGGGAAACCCTACCACACTGGGGCAGGGGGGGGGGGGAAAAAAGAAATAAAATGGGGAAAAGACAAAGGGGGCAAAAAAGGGGGGGGGGGACAAAAACAAAACCTTTGGGTGAAGGGAAAAAAAGTCGAGGAAGAAAGACCATTTGAGTTTAAGCAAAAAAGCCAGAAAAGGGTAGGGGGAGGAACCAAAAGTTTAAGGCGGGTTTTAAAAGCCTAAGCGGGGGGAGAGAACATAAAGGGGAAGAGGGGGGCCCGGGAAACTAGGACTCGACCCCCTGAAAACCACAAATAGGGGGATACAAATAGGTGATACACCCCACACACATACACACACACATATTAACACACACACACCCCATACATACACCACACACGCACATACACACAAAACAAACACCACACCACAGAAACACACACCACACACACACACCCCAAAACCACACACACACACACACACACACACCCCAAACCCCAACACATTCACACACACATACCCCACCCCATGATTTTTTGGACTGTAGAAGGCGTTTAAACACATTCCGCACAAGAGTTTGGGCCCAAAAACTGGGGGGACCAGCGGGAAAACCGGGGAAGGGCCCAGTAAAATTGGATCGGGGGAATACTTGAAAAGGAAAAAGCAGCGAGTAATTGTACTTTGGCGAGATGTCAGAGCGGGCACCTGTGACCGCGGGGCCCCACAGGGGTCATCCCAGGACCCGTGCTGTTTTGGTAATTTTTGGGAAAGACAGACGGAAGAAATAGAATTTCCCAGGTGTCCCTGTTTGCAGGAAAGACGGAAGGGGGGGTGAGAAGAAAAAAACTCGACGAAGACCAGGGAGAAAATACCCAAAAGGGGTCTTTTAGAGGCTAGACCTGGGCCCAGGGAAAATTGGCTCCTGGGGGTTCAATCACAAACCCAAATGCAAAGTTTATGAAAAATTTTGGAGGGCAAAGGGAAAACCGCCCGGGGGAGTACAGTCAAGGGGGCCCGAGACTACAAAAACCCCACTCCCAAAGGAAAAAAATCTTGGGGGGAGTATAAAACCCCCGGCACATTCCTGGGAAACGCCAAAAACCAAATAACTGCTGCAGCATATGGGCGCCTGGCAAACCTCAAACGCATTCCGACACCTTAATAAGGAATCGTTCAGGACCCTGTAAAACCGTGTACGTTAGGCCCATATTGAGTATGCGGCACCAGTTTGGAACCCACACCTAGCCAAGCATATAAAGAAACTAGAGAAAGTGCAAAGGTTTGCAACAAGACTAGTCACAGAGCTAAGAGGTATGTCCTACCAGGAGAGGTTTAAGGGAAATCAAACCCGACGACACCCGGAGGACAGGAGAGATAAGGGGACATGATAACAACATACAAAATACTGAGAGGGAATTTTACAAGGTGGACAAAGACAGGATGTTCCAGAGATTTGGGCACAGTAACAAGGGGACACAGTTGGAAGCTGAAGACACAGATGAATCACAGGGATGTTAGGAAGTATTTCTTCAGCCACAGAGTAGTCAGTAAGTGGAATAGTTTGGGAAGCGATGTAGTGGAGGCAGGATCCATACATAGCTTTAAGCAGAGGTATGATAAAGCTCACGGCTCAGGGAGAGTGACCTAGTAGCGATCAGTGAAGAGTCGGGGCCAGGAGCTCGGACTCGACCCCCGGAACCTCAACTAGGTGAGTACACACACACACACACACACACACACACACACACACACTCAACGTACGAGCAGAAATGGAGAACGAGATAAGTAATTCCAACAATAAACATCAGTTTGGCTGCACGCCTTCACTGTGGAGGTTGTCAGGGTGAACTACATTTTCATGGCCGCTGGGGACATCCTCGTCAGAAATATGGGCAAAACTCGTTACACCCTCTGCACTTTCTACCTAGCAATGTATGTCTACCTGGGTTTTAGAATTTTTAGTCTAACTGCCCATTTTCCACCTACCAGAATACGAGTACCTAGGTGTTAGATTACTTATATTGTCACTTAATATTTGAATGATAGTGTCCTTTCACTTGCTGGCCATTTTTACCTAGAAATATCCAGGTCCAAGAGTAGTACTTATTTTTATGTTGAAGTGAGATAAAAACCTGAGTGTTAGTCGACTATTGTGGGAGGCATCCTGGGGGCCATCCAATCAAGTCTGGATAAGCCAACTGGTTATTTATGTGATAAAATGACCTAGCCAAGCTCTGTCTCCTGAGGTGAGGCAACCAAAAGCTTCAAACCAGAAGCAATCAACTCTTGCAAACTTATTCACAGCATCGACCCCGCCCAGCAACACCACAGTGATATAAAAGAGTGAGAGTGCCACCCACTCTTCCAGCCACACGCAATCATTCCTAGCTTATGTAAATGTTGCCACTGTTTGCAGCCCGCCTCTCTACAGCTTCTGTGCAATGTTATTTTGTGTATTTTATCTAAATGTGTTAACCTAGATACGCATGCGGATGTTGAGCGTTTGTTCTTGGGCTCGCCTCTCATATTTTACATTAGATGAAATTACTTACCAATCTATCTTTCTATCTGCCTATTTAATTACCTACCTTCCTACCATTCTATCTACCCCTTACCTACCTATCTACCTAATTGCTTTCATCATTCCCTCTTCTCTCTCCTTCTACGGTTCACTAGCTATTGCCAAAAAAGGACGTTTTAAGTGGTTACCTGATATTTTTTCTTCCTCCAACTTTTATTTATAAAGCATATGCAGATGCCTTATAATTAAACTTAAAGGATTCATTTCCAGTTGCCTGGAATGGTTCCAGACGCTTAAAAACTCCTCCGCTGCTTGGTTTCTAACGATTAGAAAGAATGTCTACTAATTTGACTTCAGCAGAGAGTGAAAATCGAGTACCAATTTCAAGAATAAGATAGTGTGAAACCTTTATCCCTGTTAAAATACTTAAAATTCATTTTAATGACGTCAGTATTTAATGGCAGATGCATCTTACGATCAAGAAGGTACCCACATGAAGGGACCCATGAAGGATAATTTGGGTGCAGTCAAATTTCTGAAGTTACTATATTTGTTTGCTTAAGTTGGAATCGTTGGAATCCGGGAAATAACTTGAGAATTCCTCTTCTAATCGGCTTCAAGATTTTAACTCAGATGTGCTTTCCAAAAAAAAAAAGCATTAGTCTCATTTTGGAATTTTATTAACTAAATAATTACATTAATTTGCAGTCAATACCTAAAGGATGTCTAGTTTAGTGGCTTAAAAATATTTTAACATTGA
>NW_026474107.1:0-10374 GCF_026875155.1 Cherax quadricarinatus
AAAAATTTATCAGAATAAATTTGAAGAAACTCTATCTTTGCAATAAATCTGAAAGAAATAAAAATGCTGAACAAAAAGATAACTGAGGCAGATGATGAAAAAGATAGTAGATATGATGAAGAATCAAGGAAGATAAGAAGAAAAGTTATGAGGTCATACTTCTCGTAGAGGTCCTTGAGGGAAGACTTGTCATCGAAGGCATCCTCGTTGGCCTCATAATAGAGGATGAGCCACGAGGCTCTGTATGGCCACTGCTCAGTAATGTTGATCCACGACGCTAAGTGGTACCAGTTGAAGTCAATGTTGAACGCTTTTAACAACCTGTCAGGATAACCAATGACAATGCTAGATTAAGTGGGGTTTAAAGTCAGATTAAGTAAAGGTTACTTCAGGTAATTAGGTTAAGTAAAGCTTCATACAAGTTACTGCACCTTCCAACTAGCAGCATTCCTGGCCTCTTTGATCTTATCATACCTATTCTTGTAGCTGTGAACTGAGTTTAAGTCATCAAATATTACTATCAATAACACTGTAAATCTCTAAGGTAGTAGATATTGCTGGTAACGTCAACTTTACATACGTGCTCATCACTACTCACCTTCCAGTGATGTATACAACATTCATCAACCTTCTCATGGAGCGAGGATTGATGTCACTGAAATAGTCATCGGTCAACAACACCTGCAAAGTGAAACAACATGACAAGCGCATCATTTTAAAATACACAAACATTTATTTATTTTATTTTATTAACACATTAGCTATTTCCCACCGAGGCAGGGTGACCTGAAAAAAGAAGAAACACTTCAGTCATCATTCACTCCATCACTGTCTTCCCACAGGTGCACCTGCACTGCAGTTAAAAAACTGCAACATATCAACACTCATCCTTCAGAGCACAAGCACTGTGCTTCCCACCTCCAGGACTTAAGTCCGGCCTGCCAGTTTCTCTGAATCCCTTCACAAATATTACCTTGTTCACACTCCAGTACCACATCAAATCACAAAAACCATTTGTCTCCACTCGTTTCTATTTAACACGCTCATATACACTTGCTGGAAGTCCAAGCTCCTTGTATTCAAAACCTCCTTTACACATCCCTCCAACCTTTCCTAGGCCAACCCTTACCATACCTTCCTTCCACCAACAGATTTAAATATGCTATCAAAGTCATTCAAATTTTGTTTCCATCCTCTCTAAATGTCCAAACCCTCTCAACAACCCCTCCTCAGGCCTCTGGAAAATACTTTTAGTAACCCCACACATCCTCCCTAATTTCTAAACTACAGATTCTCTGCATTATGGTTCACAATGCACGTTGCCCTCAGACATGACATCTCGGGCTGCCTTTCAGTCTTTTTCCCCTGTTGCAACATCCACCACCCATGCTTCACACCCATATAAAGCAATGATAATAATTATACTCTCATACATTCCACTTTTTGTTTCCATGGATAATGTTCTTTGTCTCCACAGACTCCTCAATGCACCACTAATCTTTTTCCCTCATCAATTTCTATGATTCACCTCATCTTTCATAGACCCATCTGCTGAAGAGACCACTCCCAAATTCTGAAAAACATCACTTCTCCATACTCCTCCCCTCCAGTCTGATACCCAAATTTTTTCATAACTTAAATCTTTTAACCCTCACACCTTGCTTTTTCCTATGTTCACTTTTAATTTCCTTCTTTTACAAACCCTCCCAAATTTGTTCACCAACCTTTGCAACTTCTCTTCAGAGTCTCCCAAAAGCACAGTGTCATCAGTAAAAAGCAACTGTGACAGCTCCCACTTTGTTAGATTCTTTATCTATTAATCCCACACCTCTTGCCAACACTCGAGCATTTGCTTCACTTACAACCCCCTCTATAAATATATTGAACAACCATGGTGACATCACACATCCCTGTCTAAGACCTACTTTTACTGGGAAATAATCTCCCTCTCTCCTACATACTCTAACCTGAGCATTACTATCCTTGTAAAAACTCTTCACTGATCTCAGTAACCTACCACTTATTCCATATACTTGCAACATCTGCCACATTGCCCTCTATGATACGCCTTTTCCAAATACATAAATGCAGCAAAAACCTCTTTGCCTTCAATCTAAATATTATTCACCTGTATGTTTTGCTGCAAACACTTGGTCTACACACCCCCAACCCTTCCTAAAGCCTCCTTGCTCATCTGCAATCTTGCTCTCCGTCTTACTCTTAATTCTTTCGGTAATAATTCTACCATACACTTCACCAGGTATACTCAACAAGCTTATTTCCCTATAATTTTTACACTCACTCTTTTGTCCCCTTTGCCTTTATACAAAGGAACTATGCACACTCTGCCAATCCCTAGGTACCTTCCCCTCTTCCATACATTTAAATAAAAGCACCAAGCATTCCAAAACTATATCCCCACCTGCTTTTAACATTTCTGTCGTTATTCCATCAATCCCAGCTGCTTTATCCCTTTTCATTCTACCCACTGCTTCATGCACTCCCTCACACGCACAACTCGCTCTTTCTCACTCCTACAAGATCTGATACCTCCCTGCCCAATGCACAAAATCACAACTTCACTATCCTCATCAACATTTAACAGTTCCTCAAAATATTTCCTCCATCTTCCTGATACCTCAAACTCTCCTCTCCTATTTCTATCAAATCCATTCATTCCCTAGGCTTTCTCAACTCACATCTCACTCCAAAACTTATTCTTATCAGCAAAATTTTTGACAGCATTTCACCCACTCTCTCATTAGTTCTCCTTTTACATTCCTTCACCACTCTCTTAACCTCTTTTTTTCTCTCCATATACTCCTCTCTCCTTGCATCACTTCTACTTTGTAAAAACCTCTCATATTTATAACTTTTTCTCTCTTAATACTCTCTTTACCTTATCATTCCACTAACTGCTCTTCTTCCTTTCTGTAACTACAAACTTCTGCTGAACACTCTAACACTAAATTCTTAAATCTATCCCATACCTCTTCAACCTCATTGCCTATATGTACTATCATTAGTCCATCTATCCTCCAGTAGTTGTTTATATCTTACCCTAACTGCTCCTTTAGTTTATAGGATCCTCTAGTTTAAAGGATCTAATAAAATCATCAATTAGAGCAAAAAAAGAAGAGTACATCAAAGAATGTCTGACGAGAAAACTTCAGAACCTTTTTGTTCAAATTGAGAAAACTCAAACGAGATAACAGTGACAAACTCCACCAGTGCTTCACTTGAGATGGGAAAAATTCTAGTGAGAAAAACAGATGTAGGCCATTTATATACTATCACAAATGAATATGATCTATTCAACTTCCTTAGAGATGCAGATCTTACTGAGACTGATTAACCAATTCCTCCTTAACATTATTATCTACATGTAGTGTATGGTATGAGGTAGTTGGTATTAACTAGCTAATACCAACTACCTCATGTCCTATGTTTTTGTGCTATTGCTTGCTTGATTAAATTTGTACCATTAGTCAAAAATCTTATTGTGCAATTATTACATGTTATATAATGTAACTAATTACTTTATACCTCACAACCTACCTTCCAAGCCATTAAGTGCACCCCACCACTTTTCACAGTATTACACTTACTTCATTTTTATTTTTAAATATCAAATCTTACCATTTCAATTTGTTAAATACCATTTTACTATCTATCCATTATATATTTTTGTATTAGTTCTTGTTAAATCTCTGTACAGTGGTACCCTGAGTTTTGAAATGCTCCCAACTCAAACAATTATGTAAGTGTATTTGTGTAAGTGTGTTTGTAAATGTATTTTTGGGGTCTGAAATGGACTAATCTAATTTACATTATTCCTTATGGGAACAAATTCATTTGGTATTGGCACTCGAACAGCCTTCTGGAATGAAATAAGTTGGAAACTTGGGGTACCACTGTATACACCTACCATCCGACTTACGACCTGCTCGACTTACCACCACTCGACTTACGACCGTGTTTATGCCAAATTTCTGGGAAATAAACAACTACAGTGGACCCCCGGTTAACGATATTTTCTCACTCCAGAAGTATGTTCAGGTGCCAGTACTGACCGAATTTGTTCCCATAAGGAATATTGTGAAGTAGATTAGTCCATTTCAGACCCCCAAACATACATGTACAAAAGCACTTACATAAATACACTTACATAATTGGTCGCATTGGGAGGTGATCGTTAAGCGGGGGTCCACTGTATTTGTGTTGTACACAGTGTTTATCCTAAACCTTACATTATAAAATACAGTACTAACAACATAAAAAGTAAAGTAAAACATGAAATACCAAAATAAAACAATAAAATAAAGTCATTACAAAAATGTTTTGTTGATATTCAGTAGTAAAGTTCGACTTACGACCATTTCGACTTACGACCGGTTTCTCGGAACCGAACTCTGTCATAAGTCGGATGGTAGGTGTATTCATATTTAGAATACAGGAGGGCCCCGCTTTATGGCGTTTCACTTTACGGCGTTCCGCTAATACGGACATTTCAAATTATGACCAAAACTCGCTATACGGCTCCCCCCACCTGTCTTTCTAATACGGTCACAGCGGCCCACCGAGTTTGTTTACATTCTCCCTGAGCACATCTCCTTATTATGTCTGGAAACTTTCCAAAATTTCAAGTGTTTTAAAGTTATTGTATATTTTATATGTATTGTACTTGATAATTAAACTTGTGTACACCTGTACCTAAATAAACTTACACACTGTGCTGGCATGTAGGTACACATTAAAATCACTAAGAGTCTCTCTACTCTTGATGCAATAATAATAATAATAATAATAATAATAATAATAATAATAGTAATAATAATAGTAATAATAATAATCTCTTGGGCGCATTAATGTCGCATATTAACGTTAATATAGACATTTCCCTTAATCTATCTATGATATTTTTTTCAAAATTATATAAGAAACACATTATGTAACACACAAACATGATACATGCACCCACAGTATAAAAATTTATACAAATATATACGAGATGTTTACCAAACGGTTTTGTAGAAGTGTCGGAAGAATACGTTTTCTCTAGCCCATCACTGTTACTAGGGATAACTGTAGAAAAATATTCCTTTCGTATGCCTTCACTTTTTAGCTATAATTCTGTACTAACTTGTACACAGTGTAAGAGTATTTGTTTCGTGATTTAATTATTATAATAATAATAAAAATATTATAAGGTAAAAGTTTCACAAACTCTTACAAATGTACATGAATGAACTAAACTGGACAACGTATTAATACCATCTATTTCGCCTGACCGAGTGATCGTCCACAACCTGTTCAGTTTGTTTACGCTGTCTGAGCTCGGTGTATCATTAAATGTTGTATATTACGTTAATATACACATTTTCATTAATCCATCCGTGATATTTTTTTTCAAAATTATATAATAAACACGATACATAACATAAATACATAACAACATATGTGTAGAGAACCTAGGATAACCCAAAAAAGTCAGAGTGACTTACTTCCATTCTTCATCAGGGATATTATTTCCAAATGTTTACATGAGAAGGGGATGTTCTTCTTTATTTATTTCCCGTTAAATGTAAGAAAACCCTGTACACATGAAAATTGTACAAAACCAGAGTGAAATTTTACAAAAATTCCCTTGCCTGGTTTTTCATAACTCTGCGGGTTTCCTCTCTCATGCACTCAATTCTTTCTCTTGGTAGGGGTAGCCGGGGCTGACTACCATACTACCACACTTATTTTTTACAATAAATACTACTCATTCCCCCTTATTTTAGGTAATAATGAGTAACTGTATTACATTTTATCGCTCGGGGTTTTAAACCCTTTGACTGTTTCCACGTTAAATACGTCTTACGGCCAATGTTTCGACGTTTTTATGAAAAATTTCAGCACTTCAAAAGCAGAGAAAGCGGGTGGGGCCCACAGTAGAAATGGGTCTCCATGGTCATTGTCCCCCAAAAAAAAAATCGGGGAGCCAGGGTGCATTGTGGGAATGCCATTTATTGTCCTTTTTCAGCAGTCTACGTAAAAAATTTTGTGATTCCCCAAAAATCGGGGACTTTTTCCCTTCCCAAGTGATGCTCAAAACAAAAGGGGGAAGTGTCATGAAGTCAATTTCATGATTTGGAGGAGTTTGAGCCCAAAAGAAATGGGGAGGAGGAGGGGGGGAGGGGGGAAAGGAGGAGGAGGGGGAAAGGAAGGGGAGGAGGAGGGGGAGGGGAGGAGGAGGAGGAGGGGAGAAGAAGGGAAAGAGAAGGGGGAGGAGGAGAAGGGGAGGAGAAGGAGGAGGAGAAGGAGGAAAGGGAGGAGGAGGAGAAGGAGAAGGAAAGAAGGGGGAGGAGGAGAAGGAGAAGGAGGAGGGGGAAAGGGGGGTAGGGAGATGGGGAGAGGATGATTGTTTTTTTTTTTTGTAAACAATTTTGAAACAATATATGATAATTATGTTTGTGTGCTTATTGTGTTGTATACAACGAGTTTAAATAATCATTGCCCTTACTTTGGTCTCTGGCCCACATAAGTTATGTAAAAAAAAAAAATAGTGAAAAAAACAAAAAACCTTCAATTACAAGTAAACTAAAGTTTACCGGGTGAGCGGCAGTCGCCGCTGTTGCCATACGCGGCTCATTTTCTGCAAACTTCACGGCTCTATATCTCAGTAAGTACCGATGGCAAAAATTTTTTTTTTCGACTAAAACACTCAGAAAAATAATCTTAACATTTTCATAAGAAAAAATAATTTTTTTTTTTTGAATATTTGGCGACATAGAATGACAGTTTCAGAGAGGGGCCTGAAACAGTCAAAGGGTTAAATATCATAGAATAGTATGTGTGGGTGGGTTGGCCTGGTATGGTAGCCTGGCTGACTACCATACATACCACACTTGATATTTTACAATAAATACTACTCATCTCACCCTATATTTTAAGGTAAGTAATGAGTGAACTGTATATACATTTTATCGCTCTGGGATGCTTAAATATCATAGAATTGTATGTGTGGGTGGGTTGGCCTGGTATGGTAGCCTGGCTGACTACCATACATACCACACTTGATTTCTTACAATAAATACTACTTGTCTCACCCTAGATTAAGACTATAAATATTTTAAGGTAAATAATGAGTGCACTATGTGTGTATTGTACTTTTTTATTGTTTTTTGATGCCTGGTTCTATGGCTAACATAATATATGTTAGTGTAAACTTGTTATCTAGTGTTTGTATGCATTTGTAAGTGGAAAAAAAGGGTGTTCCACTTTATGGCGGTTTCCGCTTTACGGCAGTAGCCTGGAACCTAACCCACCGTATAAGTGGGGCCCTCCTGTAATTCTTTGCATACCTAAACTTTGCACTGCCTTTTATGAGCTTTCATATTACCTCCAGTGCAATACTGAATCCTAACCATTGTGCATGATTGATTTACTACTTGTCATAATCATTATATCAACCCTTATTAATACTTAATAGTATCATTCCTATTAGTTATACATAGCAAATCCTGCATTAGTCATATGAATGCAAACATTGATCCTGATATTAACCTATTATTAAATGGCATACACGATCCTAATAATAAATGCCTTTATTACACTGATAGTCAGGCTAAGACAATACTCAGTGCCAACAATAAGATACAATGGAACCTCAAATTTCAAACTTAATCAGTTCCAGGAGCTAGTTTATTTATTTATTTATTTATTAATTTGAACATGATACAGAGAAGTACAAAGGAATACAGTTATTAAAGTGCAACATGCCAAAGCCCCTTGTATGCAGAGCATTATGGGCAGGCTTAAAATTAACTTAAGATTAACTAAGCAATGATATATTCATGGTAAAAACATTATTGTAAACAGATAACAATTTAGCACAAATGAGTATTACAAAGACAGGTCATACGGTCATTTACTGTGTTGCTGAGCATTCAATAGAATGGAGTATTCTGTTAGGTAATGTAATTAAAAAATAACAAAGTTTGATTGGTCACAGGTTAGACATTTATGAGATACAATTATGAGATACAATTATTCAGTATTTATTTAGCTGTAGGTGAGTAAGTGATTTTTGAGAAGAGACTTGAATTTATAAACAGACAGTGTTTCTTTTATATTCACAGGTAATGAATTCCAGATTTTAGAGCCTTTTATGTGCATTGAGTTCTCGCATAGCGTGAGGTGGACACGAGGAACATCAAAGAGTGATCTGTGCCTTGTGTTATGGTCATGTGTTCTGTTGAGGTTGGCAAGGAGATGTTTGAGGGGAGGGTTAATATCAGAGTTAAGTGTTCTATGTATGTAGTAGGTGTAGTAATAAGTATGGATATTTTGTATGGTGAGTAGGTTTAGTGTTTTGAATATTGGTGGAGTGTGCTGCCTGTAGTGGGAATTTGTTATCATTCTGACTGCAGCCCTTTGTTGGGTAATTAATGGTCTGAGATGGTTTATTGTTGATGAGCCCCATACACAAATTCCATAGGTGAGATAGGGGTAAATAAGTGAGTGATATAGGGCCAGGAGGGCTGACTGTGGAACATAGTACCGTATCTTCGATAGTATGCCTACGGTCTTAGAAATTTTTTTGGAAATTTGTTGTATATGTGTTTGAAATTTGAGTCTATTATCAAGGTGGATTCCTAAGAATTTTCCCTCTGTGAGTTTTGTGATAGGTGATCCGTTTATCATTATGTTAAGAGGGACGTCTGTAGCTCTGTTACCAGAAGAGTTTGCTCAGTTTATGAACACATATTGGCTTCTGTTGCTGAGGTAAGACTTTAGGTAGTTGAGGGAGTGCCCTCTTATACCACAGTGTGACAATTTTATATGGAGCAAGTCATGGTCAACTGTATCAAAAGCTTTACCTATGTCAATGAAGATCCCCAGTGGGACTTCTTTTCTCTCTATTGCAGTGTATATGTATTCTAGCATGTGTATAATAGCATCATTAGTATTTTTATTAGGCCTGAACCCAAATTGATAGAGGATGAGTATGTTGTGGGAGATGAGGTAGGAATAGATTAGCTTATGAATTAATTTTTCGAAGATTTTAGAGAGAGGGTGTAAGTTGGATATTGGCCTATAGTTATTCAAGTCTGTTTGGTCTCCTCCTTTATGGATCGGGGTGACCCTTGCTATTTTGAGAACTGTAGGGAAGACAGAGGATTCTATGGATTTGTTAAAGAGTGTTGCAATTATTGGTGATAGCACTTGTGACACTTTTTTGTATATAAAGGGTGGTAAGGTATTTAAGTCTCCTGTCTTGTTTTTTAGTGTGTTGATAATAAGGGAGACTTCAGTAGGGTTAGTCGGAGCTAGGAACACTGTGTTCGGGTAGTTGCCAGTGAGGTAGTCATTGGGTGGGGTATCTGAGCTTGGGATTTTATTGGCAAGGTTTTTTCCTATAGTGGAGAAGAAATTACCGAGTCTGTTTGCTGTTTCAGTTGGTGGGAGTTGGGGTTCATCTGGTTTTATTAATTCAATTTTGCTATTTCATGATATCTTTTTTGTTCCTAGAATTTCTGATAGGGTTTTCCAGGTCTTTTTTATGTCACCTTGTAAGTTGGATAATCTGTTCTCATAATACAATTTTTTAGCCCTTCTTATCAGGCTGGTTAGGATTGACGAGTAACGTTTTGTTTGGTCTCTGGTTATGTGACCCATTCTGTACTGTTTTTCGTATAGGTGCTTTGTATTTATGGATTTGAGGATGCTGGGTGTTAGCCAGGGACTGTTCAGTCTCTTAGGGTGTCATCTGTTTAGCTTTTTTGGGGCAGTGCTTGTTATAGAGGTATTGGGCCTTTTTTAGAAAATTATTAATACATTCATCAATATCTGTATAGATTTCTAGCTCAGTGTGCCAGTCAATGTTTGTCACTGCTGCTGTGAAGTTATTAATGGCTGCCTCATTGTGAAGTCTGAAAGTGACTTTAGTAGTGTCTTGAGGTAATTTACCAAGATTTGTTATGAGGATGGTAGGGTAGTGATCTGTGTTTATGCCTGATTTTAAAGGGGATATGGTGTTGGTCCAGATGTGGTCAAGTAGGGAAACACCAGTCTCCGTAACTCTTGTAGGTTTTGTTACTGTTGGTAGCAACATGCAGTTACTCATAGTGTTTGTGAAATCAGTAACGTGTGGGTCCTGGTCTTGTAGGAGATTTATAATGAAGTCACCTGAGAGTAGTAAGTGATCTTTGTTCATACATGCATCAGTTATCATACTTCCTAGGTTTTCACTAAATTGGCTAATGTTTGACTGTGGTACTCTGTAGATGTTTATCACTGTGAGAGGTTTTTGTAGGTATTTGGATTTGAATTTAGCTATTATATATTAATATTATGTAGTAGGTTGTAGACAGCAACCACCCAGGG
>NW_026474108.1:0-11185 GCF_026875155.1 Cherax quadricarinatus
GTTAATGATTCTGCTGAAGAAAGAAATACATACTCGCATTTAAAAACCCCATTTTTCATTTAGTGAATTAAAAATCCTAAAGATGTCTAGTAATATTGAACAACAAAGTCATTATTGAAAATAAAATTTGACAAGCTTCTCTCAGTCCCATATGCTTCTGACATAGTAACTGATTTGCGGCGATCATTACCCTCTGAACATTTTCCAGAACTAAGAAAATTTGCCCATAGTTTTGTATGTCGTTTTGGAATCAACATACAGATGCAAACAAGCATTTTCATCAATGAAACTGATAAAAACAAACTGAGGTCACGAATGACTGATTTAAATTTGAAGAAATCTATGCTGCTCTCAGTAACTAATTTAACTCCAAACATTACAAGCTTTGCAAAATCAAAGCAGACTCAAAAGTCTCATTAAAGTAAGTAATGTTTACCTCGTTTTAATATTTAATCATTTTATGTAAAAATGCTATGTATGTCCATATTAACATATTTTTAAAGAACTGAATGAGGGTACAAGTGCAGTATGGCATATCTCAACCAGAGCATAAAAAAATTGGTGCATGGAATGCAGAAGGTTGGCCATCCCTGATCTAGATCATACCTCTCCTACACAGATTCTCATTTCAATATATTAAATGTATTATACAATACAACTATTATTTCTTTTTGCAGTACAAATAATGTAGTTTACAAGTAAGAAAATATTGGTAGGCACAAAAGAGAGCTACTAATATGCAATGCATGTTTATCAATTGTAGAGAAATGGCTAGAGTAAATACATCACCATAAAAAACACAGGAATGTGCAATTAAAATTTATGATAACGAATGATACTTTAGTGGATGCTTGATATTAATGCACAATGATTTTTTAAACACATCTAGGTAGGATGATGCCCAAAAAGATGAACCACATTCACTATCTTTCATTCACTCACTGTTTTCCCAGAAGTGTGCCAACAACTGTAATATCCTCACCTCTCTTTTAGAATGCTGGCACTGAATATTCCCTTCAAACTTTTTTCACAAATGATTTATTAACATTAAACATTCAGAAGTTATGCAAAGAATTTTAGATAGGTCAGGAAACAACATAATGTAGTGAACATGAAAGATGTGATTAATACCCTTGGAGCTTTCTCCCTGTAAGCAGTTGTGGACGGCAGCTCACCAGCCAAGAGTTGGACTAACTAAATGATACATTTTATTTAAATATGATGAGGGGAAAAGAGTGAGTGGTGCACTTAGGAGTCTGTGGAGACAAAGAACTTTGTCCTTGGAGGCAAAGAGGGGAATGTATGAGAGTATAGTTTTACCAACGCTCTTATATGGGTGTGAAGCATGGGTGATGAATGTTGCAGCGAGGAGAAGGCTGGAGGCAGTGGAGATGTCATGTCTGAGGGCAATGTGTGGTGTGAATATAATGCAGAGAATTCGTAGTTTGGAAGTTAGGAGGAGGTGCGGGATTACCAAAACTGTTGTCCAGAGGGCTGAGGAAGGGTTGTTGAGGTGGTTCGGACATGTAGAGAGAATGGAGCGAAACAGAATGACTTCAAGAGTGTATCAGTCTGTAGTGGAAGGAAGGCGGGGTAGGGGTCGGCCTAGGAAAGGTTGGAGAGAGGGGTAAAGGAGGTTTTGTGTGCGAGGGGCTTGGACTTCCAGCAGGCATGCGTTGGGAGCGTGTTTGATAGGAGTGAATGGAGACAAATGGTTTTTAATACTTGACGTGCTGTTGGAGTGTGAGCAAAGTAACATTTATGAAGGGGTTCAGGGAAACCGGCAGGCCGGACTTGAGTCCTGGAGATGGGAAGTACAGTGCCTGCACTCTGAAGGAGGGGTGTTAATGTTGCAGTTTAAAAACTGTAGTGTAAAGCACCCTTCTGGCAAGACAGTGATGGAGTGAATGATGGTGAAAGTTTTTCTTTTTCGGGCCACCCTGCCTTGGTGGGAATCGGCCAGTGTGATAATAATAATAATAAAAAAAAAAATAAATGGCAAAAAACTGAATATGGCTACTCAATCATCTTACCAACTGAGCAAGAATTTTTTCCAGGTGTTCCACAGTGACCATGTCAGCTCCCTCTCCCTTAGCCTGATGTGCCGCTCGAGTGGCACCTTCCATTACCACGAGCCGCATTATCTGATCCAACACACACCATTATTATATTTATAACAACAACACAGGTCTGCAGGTAACAATTTTTGTCATCTTAAATCCAGGTTTGGTTGTCCTCAACAACACAATTAACCAAGAGCTAGTGAAAATATCTCTTTGGATGACAACCAACAAACTCAGTATTGGTAAAACCTTCTACATAGTATTTGGGAATAAAGCTAAAAACATTCAACTGAACAAAATGATAAATAGTACACACAATGAAATATAAGATGAGGAAAAACTTCTTAGGAATATATAATGTTGGCTCATAGTGTTTTCCACCTAACTGAACTTACTGCCAGAAATATACAGAATAATTTCATCAGTGTACATATAGAGCAATGCTGGTATATGTAAGGACCTTAATACATCTAAACATGGGATAATTGAGTGTACTATATTATATACAGAACTACATACATGGGACAAACACTGCAAAACATTCACACATCACTTATGCAAATACTACATAAACAAAACCTCTAGCTGCACAAATAATTCTAGAGGATTTTACTTTTACCTATTCAAATACAGTATGTATAAGCTTTTGCTAAATTAAAAGAAAGTGATGAGGGGCACTAGTGCTTCTTTATTATATTTCAAAGCCAAGACTTGAAAATTTATGTAACCACTGGTCCACTCCAGGAAAGTAATGAAAGGTGATGGACAAGTGACAAACAGTACTGCACAATGAAGGTATGAAGTACTAATACAATACAATTTTATTTCTTCATGTAGAGCAAATAATGGTAGGCACAAATTTGTCACTAGTATGCAATACATTTTCATTAAATTAATCTTAATAATTAAAGACTACATAAGATTTAGAGAGACTTTGCACAGTAAGAAAGGTAGCTAAAGAACAAATGGTACAATATCAAAAGTTTGACTTATATTAAACTGGTTCACTGATCTTCGGTTTTTTGGAGTGACTGAATAGAGATGGTGAAGATAGAGTTAGTAGAAATACAAAGGGACAATGTACAGTACTGATAAATGAAAACATGAGATAACAAAGTCAATATATTAGATAATTTTTTTGTTATCGAAGGAAACAGTTAATGACTGAACAAACCAATGTGTGAGATGTATGTGACCAGCTGACATGGTGAGCATAATGTCTGAGATGTGTGTGACCAGCTGACATGGTGAGCCTAATGTCTGAGATGTGTGTGACCAGCTGACATGGTGAGCCTAATGTCTGAGATGTGTGTGACCAGCTGACATGGTGAGCCCAATGTCTGAGATGTGTGTGACCAGCTGACATGGTGAGCCTAATGTCTGAGATGTGTGACCAGCTGACATGGTGAGCCTAATGTCTGAGATGTGTATGACCAGCTGACATGGTGAACCATCTTGAAAAGAGTAAAGCATAAATTGATAAACCCTTTCAGGGTTGAGAGGCCCTCTCCTAAACTTGTTCTCAGAATCAAAAATTTTCCAAAAAAAAAAAAAAATATTCTTATGAAATGATAGAGAATCTCTTCCCAATCATAATGACACCAAAAGTATGAAATTTGATGGAAAACTTATGGAATTATGCTCTCGCGAAGTTAGCGGTCTCAATGATGTTTACGCATCAGTGATTTTGCCCACTTTAAGCCTTATTTTTGGCCAATTCCATAAATATTTCGCTAGAACTCCATTTTTTCTATCAAACGAGTACAAGAAACCACCCATTTACTGATTTCAACTATCCAATAAAGTGGTCAGAAATTGGCAATTTTGCCAATTTCACAGAAATTTCAAAAGATGCCAATTTCTAAATAGGGTCCAGAATAAACAAGACAGACAGTCCTGGCACTAAAATAACATTTCCCCTGTTCATTAGTCATGTTCCCAGGCCCCTCTTACATTTCTTTTGCTTTCCACTTTGAATTTTTATTCTCACAAAAAATAGAAGATTTACTATTATGCAGGCTATTGCATTAGTGTAGAAATGGTATAAATAATATCAGTGCATTTGTGAAAGAATATCAGACTCACCAGATGACATGTATTGGATGCATGGCATGATTTGTTTACTTTTGAACTTTGGCAAAAATCGAACATTTCTGCTACTTTGAGCTCAATTTCCAGGTACTTTTCATTGTGAAACCAATCAAAATCATATCAATTTCCGTAATATGTCTTCCATTCTATAAAATGAGACCAGGAAAACTAGAATACAACCATAAATACCATACGAAAATACAGTACAAAGTCGCTGTTTTAAACCAAAAACACGGTCAAAGTTTTGTTTTTCTCATTACGCACTGTGTGCTGCAAGATTTTTTTTTATACTGTGCACACTGACCACATAGACCCATTCTTTCATATGTGGACCTATCAGCTTTCTCTCGCTAGATTTGAAGGTGCTAGAATTTACACATACTAGTGCATCTATTGACATACTAGTATGGTGCATAAAACGTACTAGTACATCGGAAACCCTGAAAGGGTTAATGAATCTCAGCGCGGTTTTACAAAGCAGTATTCCTGTCTTACGAATTTACTAACTTTTTTCACTAAGGTATTTGAAGAGGTAGATTACAGTACTGAATATGATATTGTGTATATAGACTTCAGTAAGGCTTTCGATAGAGATCCACATCAGAGGTTACTGAGAAAACTTAAAGGCACACAGAATAGGAAGAGAAATTTTTTCCTGGATAGAGGCATGGTTAACAAATCAGATAAGATAAACATAAAGGTTTATTTCTTTGTAAAGGGTACAATGTGTAATTACAATTTTGTTTTGCTAAGTACAAAGATAGCCACTATCGTGCTGGGGCATTTTGGGCAGACTAATCCTAATTCATAGTAACTACTTAAAACTAGACAAGATAATAGTACAGGTCCTCCACAGTTCATTGAACATCGGCAAAAATCGAACATTTCCGCTACTTTGAGCTCAATTTCATGGTACTTTTCGTCATGAAAGCAATCAAAATCGTGTCTATTTCTGTAACATATCTTCCATTATATCAAATGAGTCCAAAAAATGAGAATACACCCATAAAAACCATACGAAAATATACTGCAAAGAGGTGGCTAATGGCTGAGAAGTGAACTCCTTATTTATCGTCCATCATTTTTATTTTTGTTGTACGTTAAGAAGCATCTTTCCATCATACATTGCCCAAGTTTCAATGAGATAGCCCAACAAACAACCGAGAAAAAAAATATTTACCAAAAATCATATATGGCAAGCCCAAGCCAGGTACTGGAAATAAGTCACTTTGTCTGACTTTTCTGGGTTATCCCAGGTTCTCTATACATACACTGCTATGTATGATAATCTATGTAACTGTATTTGTGTATACCTGAATAAACTTATTTACTTCTAGTCTGTCAACTGAGTACAAGAAACCGCCCATTCACTTATTTCAACTACCCAATAAAGTGGTCAGAAATTGGCAATTTGGCCGATTTCACACAAATTTCAACAGATGCCAATTTCAAAATAGGGTCCAGAATAAACAATGCAGACATTCCTGGCACTAAAATAACATTTTCTCTGTTCATTAGTCATGGTTACAGGCCCCTCTTACTTACCTCTTGCTTACTATTTGGAATTTTTATTCACAAAAAAAAAAAATTAAATTTACTGTTATGCAGACTACTGCATTATTGTAATAATTGTATTCTTGACTCCGTACTGGAATTTAGACTGGCAGGCAGACAGGTATTGGACAGTGACGTTATTTGTTTACTCTTGAGCTTTGCTAAAGTATAAAACATTTTTCGCTACTGTCAGCGCAATTTCAAGGTACTTTTCGTCATGAAAGCAATCAAAATCATAATCTATTTCTGTAATATATCTTTCATTCTATCAAATGAGACCGAAAAAATGAGAATATAACCATAACAACCATACAAAAATATACCGCTAAGCGGCCGCTAATGGCTGAGAAGTGAACTCCGCTATTTATGGTCTCATTTCTTTCATTTTTGGTGTACGTTAAGAAGTATCTTTCATCATACATTGCCCAAGTTTGAATAAGATAACCCAACAAACAACTGAGAAAATAATAATATAATAATAATAATAATATCATTATTTACTACACGTACATGTACAAGGTATACAGGCCTAGCTGACATCAGTAAGTAAGTAAGTTTATTCAGGTATACACAAATACAGTTACATAGAATTATCATACAAAGCAGCATATGTGTAGAGAACCTAGGATAACCCAAAAAAGTCAGACAGAGTGACTTATTTCCATTGGGGTCCTTTTACCTTATTATTATAATATACAGGAGGGCCCCACTTATACGGCGGGTTAGGTTCCAGGCTACCACCGTAAAGCGGAAACCGCCGTAAAGTGGAACACCCTTTTTTTCCACTTACAAATGCATACAAACACTAGATAACAAGTTTACACTAACATATATTATGTTAGCAATAGAACCAGGCATCAAAAAACAATAAAAATGTACAATACACACATAGTGCACTCATTACTTACCTTAAAATATTTATAGTCTTAATCTAGGGTGAGACAAGTAGTGTTTATTGTAAGAAATCAAGTGTGATATGTATGGTAGTCAGCAGGCTACCATACCAGGCCACCCCACCCCACACATACTATTCTATGATATTTAAGCATCCCAGAGCGATAAAATGTATATACAGTTCACTCATTACTTACCTTAAAATATAGGGTGAGATGAGTAGTATTATTGTAAAAAATCAAGTGTGGTATGTATGGTAGTCAGCCAGGCTACCATACCAGGCCAACCCACCCACACATACTATTCTATGATATTTAAGCATCCCAGAGCGATAAAATGTATATACAGTTCACTCATTACTTACCTTAAAATATAGGGTGAGATGAGTAGTATTTATTGTAAAAAATCAAGTGTGGTATGTAATGGAATCAGCCAGGCTACCATACCAGAGAGAAAGAATAGTGCATGAGAGAGGACGGGCGCAGAGTTATGTAAACAAACCAGGCGAAGGTAAGTTTTGTAAACACTGTACACTCTGGTTTGTGTACAAGTTAAAATTTGTGTACAGGTTGTCTCTACATGATACGGTAGAATAAATAAAGAAGAACACTCCCATTCTCATGTAAAAATCATTTTTAGAAGAAATGATGCTCTGATGAAGGCAATGGAAGTAAGTCACTCGACTTTTTGGTTATCCTAGGTTCTCCCACACAATATGTTGTTATGTAATTATGTTATGTATCGTGTTTTTATATAATTTTGAAAAAAAAAATCACGGATGGATTAATTAAAATGTGTATATTAACGTAATATACAACATTTTAATGATACACCGAGCTCAGACAGCGTAAACAAACAAACTGAACAGGTTGTGGATGATCCTCGTCAGGGCGAAAAAGGACGGTATTAATACGTGTCCAGTTTTAGTTCATTCATGTAACATTTGTAAGAGTTTGTGAAACTTTTAAACCTTATAATATTTTTATTATTATTATAAAATTAAATCACGAAACAAATACTCTTACACTGTGTACAAGTTAGTACAGAATTATAGCTATAAAGTGAAGGCATACGAAAGGAATATTTTTCTACAGTTATCCCTAGTAACAGGTGACGGGGTAGAGAAAAGTAATTCTTCCAACACTTCTACAAACCGTTTGGTAAACATCTCATATATATTTGTATAAATTTTATACTGTGGGTCATGAAATTCAGTTTGTGTTTTACATAATGTGTTTCTTATATAATTTAAAAAAAATATCATAATAGATTAAGGGAAATGTCTATATTAACGTAAAAATGCGACTTTAAAATGTGCCCAAGAGATTATTATTACTATTATTATTATTTTAATTATTATTATTATTATTATTGCATCAAGAGTAGAGAGACTCTTAGTGATTTTAATGTGTACCTACATGCCAGCACAGTGTGTAAGTTTTTTAGGTACAGGTGTACACAAGTTTAATTATCAAGTAAAATTTACATATAAAATACAAATACAATAACTTTAAAACATTGAAATTTTGGAAAGTTTCCAGACATAATAAGATGTGCCAGGGAGAATGTAAACAAACTCGGGGGGGCCGCTGTGACCGTATTAGAAAGACAGGTGGGGGAGCCGTAATAGCGAGTTTTGGTCATAATTTGAAATGTCCATATTAGCAGAACGCCGTAAAGCGAAACGCCGTAGAGCGGGGCCCTCTGTAAATGTTATAATATTTTTCTTATTATTCTATTTAAAGAAGATAACATCTTATTATCATACTAAAAAGACTATCTACTACACGAGGGTCATTAAGACTATCTACAATTTCGAGTGACATACTACTGTATAGAAAGGCACTTGTTATTCTGAGTATTTCAAGAAAATTAGGTCAGTGTCCCAGGATAACACCCACAATATCGGCTAACACCCAGGTACCCATTTACTGATGGGTAAAACATAGACAACAGGTGTAAAGAAACACGCCTAATGTTTCTACCCTGGCTGGAATCGAATATTTACCAAAAATCATATATGGCTAATCCAAGCCAGGTACCAAAAATATGCCACGTTGACTTTTTTGGGGTTATCCTAGGTTCTCTACACATATGCTGCTATGTATTACCTGGAGAGAGAGAGTTCCGGGGGTCAACGCCCCCGTGGCCCGGTCTGTGACCAGGCCCTCCTGGTGGATCAGAGCCTGATCAACCAGGCTGTTGCTGCTGGCTGCACGCAAACCAACGTACGAGCCAAAGCCCGGCTGATCCGGAACTGACTTTAGGTGCTTGTCCAGTGCCAGCTTGAAGACTGCCAGGGGTCTGTTGGTAATCCCCCTTATGTGTGCTGGGAGGCAGTTGAACAGTCTCGGGCCCCTGACACTTATTGTATGGTCTCTTAACGTGCTAGTGACACCCCTGCTTTTCATTGGGGGTATGGTGCATCGTCTGCCAAGTCTTTTGCTTTCGTAGTGAGTGATTTTCGTGTGCAAGTTCGGTACTAGACCCTCTAGGATTTTCCAGGTGTATATAATCATGTATCTCTCCCGCCTGCATTCCAGGGAATACAGGTTTAGGAACCTCAAGCGCTCCCAGTAATTGAGGTGTTTTATCTCCGTTATACGCGCTGTGAAGGTTCTCTGTACATTTTCTAGGTCAGCAATTTCACCTGCCTTGAAAGGTGCTGTTAGTGTGCAGCAATATTCCAGCCTAGATAGAACAAGTGACCTGAAGAGTGTCATCATGGGCTTGGCCTTCCTAGTTTTGAAGGTTCTCATTATCCATCCTGTCATTTTTCTAGCAGATGCGATTGATACAATGTTTTGGTTCTTGAAGGTGAGATCCTCCGACATGATCACTCCCAGGTCTTTGACGTTGGTGTTTCGCTCTATTTTGTGGCCAGAATTTGTTCGTACTCTGATGAAGATTTAATTTCCTCATGTTTACCATATCTGAGTAATTGAAATTTCTCATCGTTGAACTTCATATTGTTTTCTGCAGCCCACTGAAAGATTTGGTTGATGTCTGCCTGGAGCCTTGCAGTGTCTGCAATGGAAGACACTGTCATGCAGATTTGGGTGTCATCTGCAAAGGAAGACACGGTGCTGTGGCTGACATCCTTGTCTATGTCGGATATGAGGATGAGGAACAAGATGGGAGCGAGTACTGTGCCTTGTGGAACAGAGCTTTTCACCGTAGCTGCCTCGGACTTTACTCTGTTGACGACTACTCTCTGTGTTCAGTTAGTGAGGAAATTATAGATCCATCGACCGACTTTTCCTGTTATTAGCGTAATAATAAAGCATATTCTTCTGCATCACAAGACTGAGCTCATGGCAACCGGCAGTGGCTTCAAAGCCACCTTATCTTTAACCCCTTGACTGTCGCAACCCCCAATCCTGAGGTGTCTCCTGGTGTCGCAAAATTTAAAAAAAAAAAAAAATTATTTTTTCTCATGAAATAATAGAGAATCTTTTCCCAATTGTAATGACACCAAAAAAAACGAAATTTGATGGAAAACTGAGGGAATTATGCTCTCGCGAAGTTAGCGACCTCGGCGACATTTACAAATCGGCGATTTCGCCCACTTTGAGCCCTATTTTCGGCTAATTCTGTTGTTCCAGTCGACCAAACTCGTAGCTATTTCTTTAGAAACTCCGTTTTTTTCTATCGATTGAGTACAAGAAATTGCCAATTTACCAATTTCAGCTACCCAATAATGTGGTCAGAAATTTGCAATTTGGCCAATTTCACAAAAATTAAAAAATATGACAATTTCAAAATAAGGTCCAGAATGAATAATGCAGACATTCCTGGCTCTAAAATAACATTTTCTTTGTTCATCAGTCATGTTTCCAGGCTCCTCTGATATTACTCTTGCTTTCTATTTTGAATTTTTATTCAAGCAAAAAAATAGAAGACTTACTATTATGCAGACACTGCAATACTGTAATAATTGTATAAATAACATCAACCCATTCATGACTGCATATTAGAATGGCTAGTTGGACATTTATTGGACAATGACATCATTTGTTTACTTTTGAACATCGGTAAAAATCAAACATTTCCCCTACTTTGAGCTCCATTCCAGGTTCTTTTTATAGTAAAATCAATCAAAATCACCTCTATTTCTATAATTTGTTTTCCAATCTATCAAATGAGACCAAGAAAATGAGAATACAACCATAAATACTATAGGAAAATAGACCACAAATTCGGCATTTTAATTAAAAAAACGATCGGAGTTTTTTTTTTCTCATTATGCACTGCATGCTCCAGGATTTTTTTTATATGGTGCACACTGACCACACAGACCTATTCTCTTACATGTGGGCCTACCAGCTTTCTCTTGCTTGATTTGAAGCCTCTAGAATTTATGAGTATATACACGTCAAACACGGTACCTCGTAAGACGTATATATACGGCCGCGACAGTCAAAGGGTTAATGGATAATGTACTGTGTAGGTGCTTTACATAATAAGAAGCATTTCTTTTATTCATTGGAACCATGCTAGGGGTAAAAGTAAGCAGTTAAAACAATAAATGGAGAAAAAAAAATTGGAATGACTTATGCCAATAAACGCCCCCAAACAACCAC
>NW_026474109.1:0-2500 GCF_026875155.1 Cherax quadricarinatus
CTGCAGCCCAGAACACAGGTCATTTCCAACATCAAGAAACTGTACACAAAAGCTTTTTTTAAAGGGTGTTTTGTATTACCTCAGAAACTCAACTGACTCTAAGAGATTTTTTGAGAGATCCTTAGCATCCTAAATTTTGGAAAACTTTATGGGTAAGGCTTGGGGGAGTGACAAGAGGCCCTTTGAACTCGCTGGGAAAAAACGTGGCCAGAAGTGCAACAAAAAAATTTTTGAAGGGTTTGAGGCTAACCCGGGGGAATCCTATGCCAGTTGGGGAAATCCACTGTGGCATTGGAAAAGCCTTTGGGTTGGAGGTTAGTGGATGTGGAAGAGTTGGTGGAGGAGGACAATGAAGAACTAACCACTGATGAGCTGCTAGATCATCTTCAACAGCAAGAGGCCACACCTGAAGAAACTGCTTCGGAGGAGGGGATAGAGAAATTGAGGAAGTTGCCTACTTCAAAGATTAAGGAAATGTGTGCAATGTGGCTTAAAGTGCAAACCTTTTTTGATGAAAATTACCCTCACACTGCTATTGCAAGCCGTGCTGGTGACTATTACACTGACAATGTTGTGAAACACTTTAGGAATGTCATAAAGGAACGGGAGGTACCGGCCTCTATGGACAGATATGTTGTGTGACAGAGGTCCGGTGACTCTCAAGCTGGTCCTAGTGGCATTAAAAGAAGAAGGGAAGTAACCCCGGAAAAGGACTTGACACCTCAAGTCTTAATGGAAGGGGATTCCCCTTCTAAACACTAACAGCATCAACACTCTCCCCTCCTCCCATCCCATCAATCATCACCAGATCTTCAATAAAGGTAGATGTCATGTAACTGTGCATGTCTTCTTCAGTTTGTGTGTATTAAAATTAATATTTCATGAAGTAAAAAATTTTTTTTGTTCATACTTTGGGGTGTCAGGAACTGACTAATTCTATTTCCATTATTTCTTATGGGGAAAATTAATTCGCCTAACGATAATTTTGCCTAACGTTGAGCTCTCAGGAATGGATTTATAGCGTTAGGCGAGGGTCCACTGTGTGTGTATATATATATATACATATACATATACAGTGGACCCCCGCATAACGATGGCATCACATAGCGATTATTTCGCATACCGCTTACTTTAATCGCAAAATTTTTGCCGCGCATACCGATTAAAAACCCGCTCACCGATTTTCGTCCGAGACGCGTCCAATGTACGCCCTCAGCCAGCCTCACATGTGCCGCCCGTGCCATTGTTTACCAGCCAGCCTCCGCGGTAAACTTTCCAAGCATACACTCGGATATTTCGTATTTATTACAGTGTTTTGGGTGCTGTTTCTGGAAAATAAGTGACCATGGGCCCCAAGAAAGTTTTCTAGTGCCAACCCTACACCAATAAGGGTGAGAATTACTATAGAAATGAAGAAAGAGATCATTGATAAGTATGAAAGTGGAGTGCGTATAGCCGACCTAGTCAAGCTGTACAAGAAACCCCAATCAACCATCGCTACTATTGTGGGCACCAAAAAAGACAATCAAGGAAGCTGTTCTTGCCAAAGGTTTAACTGTGTTTTCGAAACAAAGATCGCAAGTGATGGAAGATGTTGAGAGACTCTTATTGGTGTGGAAAAAATGAAAAACAGTAGCAGGAGATAGCGTCTCTCAAGCGATCATATGTGAAAAGGCTAGGAAGTTGCATGAGGATTTAATTAAAAAAATGCCTGCAACTAGTAAAGATGTGAGTGAATTTAAGGCCAGCAAAGGTTGGTTGAGAGATTTAAGAAGCGTAGTGGCATCCAAGTGTGATAAGGCATGGTGAGGCTGCCAGTTCGGACCACAAAGGGGCCTGAAAAATATGTGCAGGAATTCAAGGAGTACATAGAAACTGAAGGACTGAAACCTGAACAAGTGTTTAATTGTGATGAAACAGGCCTGTTCTGGAAAAATGCCAAGCAGGACCTACATTACTCAGGAGGAAAAGGCACTCCCAGGACATAAGCCTATGAAAGACAGGCTTACTCTTCTCATTTTGTGCCAATGCTACTGGTGATTGCAAAGTGAAGCCTTTATTAGTGTATCACTCTGAAACTCCCAGAGCGTTCAGGCAAAAGAATTGTCCTAAAGGGATAATTTTTGTGTGCTGTGGAGGGCAAACAGTAAGGCATGGGTCACTAGGGAATTTTTCTATAACTGGTTACACCATGCATTTGCCCCCAATGTGAAAGATTACCTAACTGAAAAGAAATTAGAACTTAAGTGCCTCCTGGTGTTAGACAATGCCCCTGGTCTCCTACAGACGTGGCAGAGCGACTTTATGGGGACATGAGCTTCATTAAGGTGAAGTTTTTTGCCTCCTAAAAACCACCCTCTCCTGCAGCCCATGGACCAGCAGGTTATTTCCAACTTCAAGAAACTGTACACAAAAGCTCTGTTTGAAAGGTGCTTTGTAATGAACCTCAGAAACTCAACTGACTCTAAGAGAATTTTGGAGAGATCACTTTAATATCCTC
>NW_026474109.1:7500-11070 GCF_026875155.1 Cherax quadricarinatus
CTTTACTGTCACTTCCATCTGTATTAGAACTGTCCACTGGGGAACAAAAGTGTCCCAATTCGCCGAGGAGAGAACTTCTTACCGCCCGGCACGGTGGAAATTGTGTACTATGATGGCATTCCCACAATGCACCACTGGGTCCCCGATTTTTTTCCTACTGCGCACACCCACCACACAGACCCCAAATTTTCTCACATCTAGGCTTATCAGCCTTTCCTGCGAGATTTTTAGGCCTCTAGAATTTATGCGTACTAGTACGTCAAAAACCCCTACGCGTAAGACGTACTAGTACGACCAAAACCCTCAAAGGGTTTTAAACATCCCAGAGCGTAAAATGTATATACAGTTCACTCATTACTTACCTTAAAATATAGGGTGAGATGAGTAGTATTTTTCTGTAAAAAATCAAGAGTGGTATGTATGGGGAGTCAGCCGGGCTACCATAAACCCGGCCAACCCACCTACACATAATATTCTATTACATTTAAGCATCCCAAGCAAAAAAATTATATACAGTTCACTCATTACTTATCTTAAAAATATTTGTAGTCTTAATGTAGGGTCAGGAGTAAGTAAATGAGATAAAACGAATAAATGAGAGAGAGAAAGAATGAGTGCATGAGAGAGTACAAACGCAGAGGGTTTTGTAAACAAACCAGGCAAGGTAAGTTTTGTAAACGAAGTGTACACGTCTGGTTTGTGTACAAGTTACATTGTGTACAGTTGTCTCTACATTGATACGGTAGAATAAATAAAGAACACTCCCCCTTCTCGTGTAACATCATTTTGCACTGTATAGCCCTTCTGGCTTAGCGCTTCTTTTTTTTAATAAAAATAAAGAAGAAATGATGCTCGAGTGAAGGCAATGGAATAAGTCACTCTGACTTTTTTGGGTTATCCTACGTTCTCTACACATAGTTGTTTTTGTATGATAACTATGTAACTGTATTTTTGTATACCTGAATAAACTTACTTTTCTTATATACGAAAGGAATAATTTTCTACAGTTTTGCCCCAGTAACACATTTTCTCTTATGTTAGATTAGAGAAAATGTTATTCTTGGCGTCACTTGTACAAGTTATCTGGCTACCACATCTCCATTTTATTTTTATTGTGGGATGTATTTATCATCTTTTATGTAATGTATCGTGTTTATTAATAATTTTGAAAAAAATATCACGGGTGGATTAATGAAAAGTGTATATAACTAATATACAACATTTAATGAGACTCGGTGATTATTATTATTATTATTATTATTATTATTATTATTATTTTTATTATTATTATTATTATCATTTCTAATATGGCGTCACTTGTTACAAGTATCGGGCTACCAAATCTCATATTTATGTTTATTTATTCTATTGTGGGGTATTTATCATCTTTTTATTTTATGTATCATGTTTATTATATAATTCTAAAAAAATATCACAGATGGATTAATGGAAATTGTATTTAACGTAATATACGACATTTAAATGAAAACTCGATGATTATTATTATCATTACTAATATGACGTCTGGAGACTATGACACTCTTTCTGATTTTAATGTGTACCTGCATGCCAGCACAGTATGTAAGTTTATTTAAGTACGGTATACATAAGTATAATTATCAGAGTAATATAAAATATGAAAATAACTTTTAAAAACATTTGAAATTTTTTGGGGTTTCCAGACAAATGGAGAGACTTAGTGCTTACTGACTCACGAAGAATGTAAACAAACAGGGTGGGGCGCGGTGACCGTATTTGAAAGTCAGGTGGGGGGAGCCGTATAGCGAGTTTTGGTCATAATTTCAAATGACCGTATTAGCGATATGCCGTAAAGTGAAACGCCATAAAGTGAAACGCCATAAAGCGGGGCCCTGCTGTACACATTTTTATTAATCCACCCATGATATTTTTTCAAAATTATATAATAAACATGATACATAACATAAAAAGATGATAAATACACCCACAATAGAATAAATAAACAAAATATGAGATGTGGGTAGCCAGATAACTTGTACAAGTGATGCCAAGAATAACATTTTCTCTAATCTAACATAAGAGAAAAATGTGTTACTGGGGGTAACTGTAGAAAAAATTATTCCTTTCGTATGTATGTAAGTAAGTTTATTCAGGTATACACAAATACAGTTACATACATTATCATACATAACATATGTGTAGAGAACCTAGGATAAACCCAAAAAAGTCAGAGTGACTTATTTCCATTGCCTTCACTCAGAGCATCATTTCTTCTCAAAATGATGTACATGAGAATGGAGTGTTCTTCTTTATTTATTCTACCGTATCAATGTAGAGACAACCTGTACACAATGTAACTTGTACACAAACCAGACGTGTACACTTCGTTTACAAAACTTACCTTCGCCTGGTTTGTTTACATAACTCTGCGCCTGTACTCTCTCATGCACTCATTCTTTCTCTCTCTCATTTATTCGTTTTATCTCATTTACTTACTCCTTACCCTACATTAAGACTACAAATATTTTAAGGTAAGTAATGAGTGAAGTGTATATACATTTTATCGCTCTGGGATGCTTAAATGTAATAGAATATTATGTGTAGGTGGGTTGGCCTGGTATGGTAGCCCGGCTGACTACCATACATACCACACTTGATTTTTTACAATAAATACTACTCATCTCACCCTATATTTTAAGGTAAGTAATGAGTGAACTGTATATACATTTTATCGCTCTGGGATGCTTAAATATCATAGAATTGTATGTGTGGGTGGGGTGGCCTGGTATGGTAGCCTGGCTGACTACCATATATACCACACTTGATTTCTTACAATAAATACTACTTGTCTCACGCTAGATTAAGACTATAAATATTTTAAGGTAAGTAATGAGTGCACTATGTGTGTATTGTACTTTTTTTTATTGTTTTTTGATACCTGGTTCTATTGCTAACTTAATATATGTTAGTGTAAACTTGTTATCTAGTGTTTGTATGCATTGTAAGTGAAAAAAAGGTGTTCCACTTTACGGCGGATTCCGCTTTATGGCGGAAGCCTGGAACCTAACCAGCCATATAAGTGGGGCCCTACTGTATATATATATATATATATATGTATATATATATATATATATATATATATATATATATATATATATATATATATATATATATATATATAATATATATATATATATATATATATATATATACAGTGGACCCCCGGTTAACGATTTTAATCCGTGCAAGAGGGATAATTGTTATGCGAAATAATCGTTATGCGAATGAATTTTCCCCATAAGAAATAATGGAAATAAAATTAATCCGTGCAAGACGCCCAAAAGTATGAAAAAATTTTTTTTTACCACATGAAATGTTTAATTTTAATACACACACAAACTGAAAAAGGCATGCACAATTACATGACACTACTTTTATTGAAGATCTGGTGATGATTGATGGGATGGGAGGAGGGGAGAGCATTATCTTCTTACTGTTTAGAAGGGGAATCCCTTCCATTACGACTTGAGGTGCAATCCTTTTTCCCGGGGTTACTTTCCCCTTTTTTTTTAATGCCACTGACCCAAAACA
>NW_026474111.1:0-29293 GCF_026875155.1 Cherax quadricarinatus
CGGGCCCCTTTTTGCCCCCCCCCCCTCACCCCCCTCCCTGCCCTAACATCATCACCACCATGCCCCTCACACCACCTCCCCTGCCCCTCCCGTCACACCACCTCCCTGCCCCCCCTGCCCGTCACACTACCCCTGTCTTTCCACTCACACTACCACTTGCCCCTGCCCGCCCCTCACACCATCTCCCCAGCCTTCTCCGTCCCTCATATCTCCCCTGCTCCTCCTCGCTCCTCTAGCCATCTCCCAGCTCTTCCCCGTCCCTCACACCTCTTCTGCCCCACTCCGCCTCTCACACCACCTTTCCAGCCCCTCCCCGCCCCCTCTCGCCTCTCCTCTGCCCCTCCCCGCCCCTCACACCACGTCCCCTGCATCTTACCCTACGCACCACCTCTACCATTCCCACCCCCTTACACCTTCCATGCCCTTCCCCGCCCCTTACACCTTCCATGCCCTTCCCCGCCCCTTACACTTTCATGCCCTTCCCCGCCCCTTACACCTCCCATGCCCATTCCCCGCCCCTTACACGTTCCATGCCCTTTCCGCCCCTTACACCTTCCATGCCCTTCATCGCCCATCACACCTTCCCTGAAATTCCATGCCCTTCCATGCCCCTCACACCGCGTCCCCGCCCCTCCTCTCTGTCAATTTTTCTCAAAATTTTCTGTCTTAATCATGTCCCCTAGTCCTGGCCTAGTGTCATCAGGTTTAGCTCTTCTAGCCTCTCATAGTTCATACCCCTCTCCTCTGGGACTAGTTGCCTCGCAAACCTTTGATCTTTTTTCCAGCTTTATATGTTTTACCAGATGCGGGCTCCACATTGGCGCTGCAGACTCCAGGATGAGCCTGACAGATGTGTTTTAGGTCATGAATGCCTCCTTGTTGAGGTTCCTGAGAGCCACTTTTAAATTTGCCAGTTTTATACTTATTGGGTTGACGTGCGCCTCAGGCACACATCAACTGCTTAATTAAAGTTTCTTAAATTTGCTTAAACTGGATGAGAGAGAAATTGTTATATGGATGGATGTTTTTTTCTTATGGTCCTAGTTGCTAGTTATTTCGTCTATCCATGAGCTACCCTCCACACTGTGTGTTGTGCTACCCTCCACACCATGTGTTGTACTAAACTACCTCCACACCATGTGTTGTACTACCCTCCACACCATGTGTTGTACTACCCTCCACACCATGTGTTGTACTACCCTCCACACCATGTGTTGTACTACCCTCCACACCATGTGTTGTACTACCCTCCACACCATGTGTTCTTGTGTATTTCACCCTCACAGTTCACTCACCTTCCTCACCAGTTCATCTCCGCCTCTCCCCTTCCGTGGAAAAGTCCCTTTCCCTCCCGCCCCGCCCCTACCCCTGTGTTCTTTCCCTTCCCCTCCACTGTTCACTCCTCCACCGCCCTCCACTGTGTACTCCTCCACCGCCCTCCACTGTGTACTCCTCCACCGCCCTCCACTGTGTACTCCTCCACCGCCCTCCACTGTGTACTCCACCGCCCTCCACTGTGTACTCCTCCACCGCCCTCCACTCATTACTTTCAGTGACCAAAACATCCGCCAGTAGCAGTCCTGCTTCTTTTAAAGTTAATACAGTTAACCCAAACCTGTTTCCCCGCTTCACAGGGGGGCGTGAGTGAATACCCATCCACCCACCCACCCACCCACCAGTGGGCGACGGGTGTCTTTACGTCCGTGCTGGAGAGTGCATGACGTTGCTGGGGCAGACCCACCCGTCAGGACAGTGACTGGATACCCACTCACCCACCACAGTGGGTAGTGAATGACTGCCCACTACAGGGTGGTGGATGGGCACCTACCCATCCACCACAGGGTGGTGGATGGGTAGGTGGTGGACAAGTGGTTTGCACGCTGGTGGTGGTGATGGTAGGCAGGTGGTATGCACACTGGTGGCATGCACACTGGTGGCAGTGGTGATGGTAGGTAGATGGTATGCACACTGGTGGTAGTGGTGATGGTAGGCAGGTGGTATGCATACTGGTGGTAGTGGTGATGGTAGGCAGGTGGTATGCACACTGGTGGTAGTGGTGATGGTAGGCAGGTGGTATGCACACTGGTAGTGGTGATGGTAGGCACGTGGTATGCACACTGGTGGTAGTGGTGATGGTAGGCAGGTGGTATGCATGCTGGTGGTAGTGGTTGATTTGGTAGGCAGTGGTATGCACACTGGTGGTAGTGGTGATGGTAGGCACTGGTATGCACAATGGTAGTGATGGTAGGCAGATGGATGCACACTTGTGGTAGTGGTGATGGTAGGCACGTGGTATGCACACTGGTAGTGGTGATGGTAGCAGGTAGGTTGCACACTGGTGGGTTAGTGGTGATGGTAGGCAGGTGGTATTTCACACGTGGTAGCGGTGATGGTAGGCACGTGGTATGCACACTGGTGTAGTGTGATGGTAGGCAGGTGGTATGCACACGGTAGTGGTGATGGTAGGCACGTGGTATGCACACTGGTAGTGGTGATGGTAGCACGGGTATGCACACCGGTGGTAGCGGTGTAGCACGTGGTATGCACACTGGTGGTAGTGGTGATGGTAGGCAGGTGGTATGCACACTGGTAGTGGTGATGGTAGGCAGGTGGTATGCACACTGGTAGTGGTGATGGTAGGCAGGTGGTATGCACACTGGTAGTGATGGTAGGCAGGTGGTATGCACACACTGGTGTAGGCAGGTGGCATACACTGGTGGCGCACAGATGGTATGCACATTGTGGTTCTGTGTTTGGTGGTCACTGCTCCCTTCCCCCCTTTCTTTTTCCCTCTCTCTCTCAGCCTCTTCTTCCCCTCTCCCTCTCAACTTCTTCTTCCCTCTTAACCTCTTCTTCCTTCTCCCTCTCAGCTCCTTCCGTCTCAACCTCCTCTTCCCTCTCCCTCTCAACCTCCTCTTCCCTCTCCCTCTCAACCTCTTCTTTCCCTCTTAACCTCTTCTTCCTCCTCCCTCTTCGTCACTGCTGAGGCTCTCACTACTTATACTGCTTCTTAAAATGTGATTTGCCGAAAATGACACATTAATTTACAGATTTTTTCCACAAATAAAAATGCCATTTTTTAACAAACCATGGTACGGGTAGGGGCTTGAACTCGCGGCAAGCGAGTCGTAAAACCCCAGGCGTACCGAGGTTTATTTGCAATCGTGTCAGTACGACTTCATGAGTCATGAATTTTTTTTTAATTTCTCCTCAAGAAGTATGCCAGCAATCTAACCTAGTGTCGCCACCATTGACCTATCGGTATATAAGGTGTAATATAGGTGCTGTTGTTCAAACTTTAGTTGGTGTTTTTTTTACAATCAAATCATATTTCATAACGTGCACAATGTTTTAGCAAAAGATTTAAATATTTTTTTTTATTGTCGGAACAGTGTGTTTAAAACAAACAAAAGGGGATAAATCTTCATAATTCATAAATCTTGGTGACCAATTTTTAAATGAATTGACAATTTTCGTTTTGCCTTTCATGTTGGTTGCTTGACGGTTCCACTCATTCATTTGTGTTCGGTGATGACCAATGAATTACTCGCATGTGTCGCTCCTGACAAGACAATTATTATATAAACACTGACAAGGATGGCACCGCCATTTATAAAAGCATTGTTGATGTCCATCATATTAAATGATGGACGTTAAGGCTTCCCATTATTCACTGAACATGTAATGTAAATTTCTTATGTAATTTTTAGCTACTGTGATGAGAATGAAATTTTCTCAATTTTAAGGAAAAAATATTTAATGAAAGACTTTCTGAAAACAGGAAAAGTTGCCTGGAGAAATGTAGAACGCTGAGAACAATCTGAATGCGACGTTGTAGAGTACATGAGACACAGATGGAGTAAAACAAAACAAATGTAATGAAAGAAAATCCAAAATAGTTTCTTTAAAGCGTAAAATCAGGCGAAGACCACATCTAGACTAGTATCTGTCCCTCGAGGAAGTGGAAAAATATACTGACAATAACAGAAATAAGGGAAATACTGAAGTCATGATAAACCCACAGTATCAGACTGACCGCAACCCATATTTTTCCACAGTTTTTGACATAACTCTAACCTCGTCTGCTTTAAAAAAAAAATCATTGATAGTATGCTCATGCTCTCTGTCCTACACCCAAACTTATGAAACTCCATATTCATAAAAATTTGCAAGAAACCACTATCTTATGCCTTAAATATTCTTTGGGAAGGAAACTTGGACATAGTCATTCAAAAACATTGAAAAAAACTGATAGTTCCATTCCACAAATGTGGCAGTAAAAGAATTGCAAGAAACTACCAGGGTGATTCAAAAGTCTCCATACACGGTACTTAGTGGTGCCCACATACAGCATGTTTTGTGACAAGTGATTACGTAAAGTGACTATTTAGTCACTGTCTGGAGACGACTTGCACTGTACATGAAGATCAGTATTGGTAACATGATACATTATCTTTGAAAGGGTATTTAGAAGGTAAGATTGTTATTTACGTGGGATCAAGAGTAAATGGACAACATGGGTTTAGAGCGGGTCACTCCGGGCTTTTCTCAATTTCTGGGCAGTTGGACAATGGTCTTGGACGCATGGAAGACGAGCAAAATGAAGATGTAGTGTACAGTGAGAAAATGGATATTTTAATTTTTTAATCAATAGATTCCAAAGACGGTAAACAATGAGATGGAGGCTCCCACAGTGAAAAGTTGTTCCTCAAGGCACAATATTCGCTCCCACTTAACTTTCTCATCCTTATATCTTTATCTTTCGCAGGCGATATCTGAATTAGTACGATTGACATCCACAGAGGATACATGTAAACCTCGTAAGCTGATATAAACCAAGTTTACTAGTGGCCTACTGACAAAATGATCGAGGTCAAACTTTAGGTACTCTGGCTTTGGAAAAATCTAGAAATAGACTGAAACAGAGTAAAAGACATTCAATATAATGGAACTTTAATGTGAAAGACTTGGATATGATAATGTCAGAGGATCTTCATTATCCCAAGGATCACAACGTTATCATCATAGAAGCAAGGAAAATGATAGGGTGGATAACTAAGAACATTCAAAACAAGTGATGACAAGCAAATGATGCTCTAAGTCGCTTGTTTTAAGCTGAAATATTGCTGTATCCTAATGGTCCTCGTCAAATGGGGTGAAATTGCACAACTGGAAAACGTACAGAGAATCTTCACTGTTTGCATAAATTCAATCTAGCATCTGAATTACTTGAAAACGGTTAAAGTTCTTCGAATTGTAACCATGGAAATTGGAAAGATGCATTAAATCTATACCTGAAAAATTTCTGGGAGGGGTTGGTCCCAAACCTGCTAATATTACTTCAAATGCAAATAAAAGGCTTGGCAGACGATGCAAAATACAATAGGTTAAAGGAATCAAGACTTTTCAATACCCTTCGTGCGAAAGATGTGTTACTAACAAAACCCCAAACTGTTTTCAAAACGAAACTAGATAAGTATGAGCTGCCTCCTGATCTACCGGGCTGTGATGCATACGTTGGTCTGCGTGCAGACCAACGTATGATGAGAGACATTGATCATAGTGTTGAAAGGTCCCTCGGATCACTTTTCCTTGCATAGTGATTTTCATGTTGCCTTACCTGTCAAGACATTACTCTGAATACATTGGAAAGCACAACTGTCAGTATACATAGAGAAATATTTCTGCTTGTATGTACACAGAGCTGTACGAGTGTCTATAGAGTGTTGTGTGTGTGTGTGTGTGTGTGTGTGTGTGTGTGGTGTGTGTGGTGTGTGTGTTGTGGTGTGTGTGTGTGTTGTGGTCATTCGGGTGATGGTATCCGGAATGCTAATTGTGATTATTATTATTAGTTCTAGTATTTGTATTAGTATTTATTATCAGAGCAGGGTCTTTAGTGATGCATTATGATGAGCAGCACATACAGGAGGGTGGAAGAGTGGCACCTGTCACTGATAGAGTACCATCATAACAAAATCTGAATTCACTTGTATGAAACACCTTCGTAAAATCCATTTCTGCCACAAATAAAACAAAATTTTGATAAGTGATGCTGTTTTGTGCACTGCTGTTAATGGTGCTATTGATTCTGTTGCTACTGCTGTTGTTATTGCTGCTTCTATTTCTTTTACTGCAGCTGCTGTTGGTGCTGTTATTGCTGCTGTGTTGTTGTTACTGCTCCTGCTGTAAATGCTGTTGCTATTTTTATTGCTGCTGTTATTGCCCCCGCTGTTGCGTTTTTTCAGTTGAAACAGTCCATTCTTTGTGTAACCAGTACACAAAGTAAACTTTGTTAATTCGTTTTAAATACGTCAGTTTTAAATTACAAACCCAGCAAACACAAATTCTAGTTCAGGTAAATAGAAGTTAACTTCACTTAAAAATTTAAATATTTAGTCAATAGCATAAAATTCGTTCACTTGCCTCGTAGGGGGGGAAAATTATTACCGGTTTTTGTACTGTAGAAATAACTAAAAAACTTAACCAAAAATGTTCTTAAGGAACTCGGGTAGTTGTGAAGTACATGTGTGGTGGTGATGGGGGTGTGGGGGGTGGTGATGGTAAGGGGGGGTGATGGTGAGGGGTAATGGGGGGGTGAGGGAGTGGTGAGGTATTGGGTGAAGGTAGTGATTAAAAAAAATGGGTCAGAGCATGGGTGGTAATGAAGCAGGGGTGGGAATGCGCTTGGGGGGGAATGCGGCATGATGGGGAGGTAGCTGGTGGGGAAAATGAGCATGGGGGGGATGGAGCGTGGATGGTGGCAGGAGAGACAAAGGCAGGGATAGCAACAGGCCGCTGGCCAGCAGCATAAAATATATAGAGCAGAAGAGGTGGTGCGGCGGGGGTGAAGGTTTTTGGGTGGGGGTGGGCGGGGGACGAATTTAGTGGGGTCCAGGGGGGGGCCAGGGGGCCCCAGGCAGACGGCCCGCCCCCACCTGAGGGCCACCACCTCTTTTCCCCCCCTCCACTCCCCCCCTTCCCCCCCCCAGCACCATCCCCGTGCCCACCCCCACAAGGCTCAACCCCCTGCCCCCCAACCCGCTGTCCGCTGCTTGCCACAGGGACACCTCGTACCCGCCGGCACTCCGCCCCCTAACAACCAAATACTCCAGGCCTTACTGCCACCTGCTTCTCAAACTATTTCTTTCTGTATGTTGCTAATTATCTTTCTTCTTCCCCTGAAACCACATAAAACAACATTGGGGGACCAGTAGAGTTCATAAAATATATTTTGGGGTTTTGCATCACTTTGTGAGGTGATGCCGCACCTGGTTTGGTAGTATTTCAGGGGAGTTGTGACCTCCTCATCATATAAAATTCCTTTCTTCTTCTTCTTTCATATTCCTTTATGATGGCGAAAGCATGTGAAAGCGATAAGGGTTTTGTTTATATTCTCGGGTATTGATATATTTGAAATCACAATTTTTTTTGTTATTTCTCTCTCCCCACGCACCTACCCACCCAGCCGTCATTTCCACTCCTATTGTCTATCTAGCGAGGGATGAACCAGGGGAAAAAAGCAGGGGAAAATGGCACGGTGGCAATCGGGAGAGGAAAGTGTCGGCAGCTTACAGCTTCGTTTCTCAACTCTAATGGTTTCCCCCGCAAAACCGGTAGTTGCCCGGTTCGGATGTCCCCCCTTTGGGGAAAGTGATGATGCAGGGGCCCCCTCAGGCACCGAACCCCCCCCAAAACAGATTTCATCTCCAGACAATCTCTTGGAAGCAATTAAAGCAACAGGTACGGGGCACTCACACATATTCCCAAAGCGCCCGTCCACACGCAGTGGGAAACTTACAGCCCTCCTAAAAAAAGAAAACGGGGTTTCCACATCTTAAATGCTCCCCCCAACCATCAAAATGGCAAATTTGTACTTTTTGGCAATGTCTGCTTAGCTGTGCGGAAAAAAGGGGGGGAAAGAGGCTGTTTCAATGATTTTTAAATCCTTAAGAGATTTTCCTAGAGTTGAAAACCCTTTCCCCTTTCCCCCGTCAACACAAAAAGGGAGAGGCAGAACCCCACTCACTCTACGACAGTAAAAAAAGTCAGAGTCCAGGTGAGCAAGAAAATTGAAGAGGGCAACACGGGGGGCAATCAAAATTATTCCCATGAAGATACAGTGCCCCCCGGGGATGTGACACGGCTGAAGACTTAGAGGAAAGCCCCCTCCGGGGAAACCCAGTGGCACCAAAACATTTCCAACACTTTTTCCCCACATGGAACCATTGATTGTGGAAGATAACATTTACAAAGCAATAATGCGTTCCCATCGGGCTCGCTGGGGGTTACACTGGAATGGGCCCACGCATTTAAAGGAAATGGAATCCAGCTTTTGGGGGAAAAATTGCAGAGACATGCTTTCAGAGTCACAGGTTCGCAACAATTCCTTGGCTGGTCTGTTCCTGATGAAATTGACCTTTTCTTTTTTTGGTGAAACCTTTGTGCACTTAAAAAGAAGGATGGGGGAATTCGGCCAATTGCAGTAGGCAACACTTAGCCGCCTCGTATCCAAAGCTGCGGCCGAATTATTCGTGACAGGCACCATGAGGCTTAACCAAACCAGCTTGGTTTGGGGCTCTCAAGGAAGTAAAGCAGCGGTTTCATCAACAAGGGCGTATATCAACAGCCTGCTGAGGAAATCAGTGGTAAAATAAATTTCAAGAATGCGTTCAATCTCCTGAAAAAGAGCGTGGATTAGCACAGTACAAGAACATTTTCCCGGTCTCTTCCCTTTGTTTCAGCTGGGTATAGCAAGGAATCAATGCTTCTTTTGGAGGCATGAAAACACCATCGGGGGTGTCCAAAAAGGAGATCCTCTTTTCACCATTTTTTTTTTGTATAGCGTTAGGGAAAACACAGTCAACTGACCAGCGGCAGCGAGCAAAAAATCTGGTTCCTGATGATGGGACACTAGCAGGTACAAAAGGGGTCCCCCCCACGAATTACAAGGTTTTCACGGGGACAGGAAAGGGTCTCGTCCTAAAACCATCCAAATGTGAAATCACTCAGCGTCAAAAGTGTAAATGCAGTGAATAAAATACCGGGCAGCAGTCATGCCCCCACAAATAGTGTCTTCTGGGCACCTCTGGGAAGCGTGCCATTTTACACAATTTTCCCGGGAAGAAATTGGAAGAGTTAAAGGGGGAATGGAACAACGAATAGGGAAACTGGAACCCACGAGCCTTGGGACCTTTTTCACAAAGTGCTTTAGTCTGCCCGGTTGACAATTTCCTAGATGTGCACCTTCATATGATAACCCTATACGCACGAATATGACAGTATTTTGGGCAGTTTTACGAAAGTACTTAACCTTATTAACACGGGAGTGGAACCAAGCTACACTTCCATCAGACTAGGAGGATGGTGTCCGCAATCATCACAGATTGCGTTACCTGCTTTCTTCCCGTGTATTGCATCCAGAGAGCTTGTAGCAGCGATTCTCCCTGACATCTTAGGGAAAGATTGGAGTCCAGGACCAAAAAATTTATTGACGGAGCAATGATCTGGGATAATCTAACGGGCCTGAAACCGACCCTGCCCCCCCAACAACACAAACATCGCACTGGGATGGTCCAATAGTGGAAAAAATAGCCTCAACAATGCTTAGATGTGTCGGGAAGGTAGAGCCCGCCTCCCGGCATGAGACCCCCCATGCTGGGGACTTTTGTTGGCTGTTCCCCAATCCGCCCTTTGGTTAAAACCCCCTCGACCCACAACCATCCGCATCGGTGTTGCCCTTCGACTTGCCGCCCCCATTTTCGCCCAACACAGGTGTATTTGTGGCAGGAAGCAGAGACCGATTCGGGGCCATGGTCTTGTGTGCCGTAAAACGAGGGAAGATTGCAAGACATGAGGGTTTAAAAACATTATCAAGAGGAGCCTACAACACGGGTTCCCACAGTAAGGGAGCCCCCCCAACTATGCAGATCTGGGCAGCCGAAGCGTCCTTGGGATCACCCCTTTAAGCCTGGACAGATGGGGGAAACAAGTGGGGTTGGGGACTTACATGTGCATCTACCTTGGCTGATCCTACTCCAATACACCAAGGAGGAGGAGGGGGGGCTGCCACTTAGGGGGTCCCCAAAAATCTTGAAAATATGGAGAAAATTGCCCTCATTATATGTTTGTTCCCATAGGCTCAGAACCTTGGCTAGAGGAAAGAGTGCATCTAAATTCCTTTGGGTGGGGGAAAAAAAAAAACTCATAGGGGAACTAGGGATCCCCCCAGCTAGTTTTCGTTCCAGCGGCTCATCGGGTGTTTAAAGGGGGAATCCTGCTGTATTTTGGGCACAGCCCCAGCCTTAAGCTGGGTGAATTTTTTGCCTTATAATCGGTGATCAACTAACAACATTACCTTGTATATATTAAAAATTTATTTTTAAATTAAATATATATATTAAAAATTTTATATATTAATATTATAAACAGAACTCATTTTTAAAATTTAAGTCCTTTCTAAAATTTTCTCTTTTACGTTTTAAGATATATTTTTTTCTTAATGTTAATGTAAAAATTTAAAAAAATTTTACTCCAAAAAAATCTTAGAAAACACCAACCTTATATAACAAAACAATTTATTTTTGCCTAACCCAACAAATATATTTTAGATTTTTTAAAAATTTAAAACAAAAAAAACACAGTGAAATAATTTTTTTCGTTGGTTCAAAATGTTTTTTGGCGAAATTTTTGCATCAAAAATTTTCGTTGCCCTATATGGCAAGATGACTTTTCTATTTAAGAAAAGATCACAATTTGGGCCCCCTTTTCGGCACGACTTTATAATTATATATTATATTATATATATATATATATATATTTATATAATATTGAACAATTGGGGGATGTAAACAATAACCCACTTGTAAAAAATATAACGTTGGTCTTTTATTTCGACTCATGCTCCTCTTTTCTTTAGAGGGCAGGATCCCTCTAATGGAAAAGAAGGGGGGAGTGACGAGAGAGAGAGAACTCAATAAGTTTTAAGGGACACAATTCTTCAGGCATTTTTCTTCATCTTAAAGGGTTAAAAAACAAAACCCCAAAAATTTTAAAAAATTTTTTTTTTTTTTTCCTCAAAATAGTTCCTGTTAGCTTTTTTGTGGTAAATTTTAGACTGCTTGCGGCGGGCCCACTAACAACCTGATCGATCAGGCAACAGCCAGTAGCTGGACTGGAACTGGGCCGGGGCGACGGTATTTCCCGGAAGGGGTGCGATGGGACTGTTTATTAGGGGAAAAGGGTTTTTAATTCGTTTTTCTTCATTAGTTCTTGTGCACGTCATTTAAAGACAAAACAGTTTGGGGACGGTTGTCAGCAGTTTAGTGTATAAAATGGGCCGTAGCCAACGTGAGGGCCCTCTGTTCTACTTTACCTGGTCCATTGTTGAGAAATGCTTTTTTTTGGGCATTCTGTTTTACGCTGAGTTCTGTAGAAACTTCCTAAGGACGAATTCTAAAACCCCTTTTGTGAGAATGGTTGAAGTTTCAGAAAAATTTCTGTATAGTCCTTGTGGCTTAGGCTTCTTTTTGATTATAAAAAAATTTAGAACAAATCATGCTTTTTCTTTTGTAGCACAGTCGTATTTGTGCAATGCTTAAGTATGTGTGACTTTAAGCTAAATTATAAAAGATGACAACAAAGAAAAAGGGGGTGAGATACTAAAAATCTCAATTGACTGTGTTCAGCGACCCTAAATCTAAAGTTTGAAAAAAACCAAATATTTTTTTTTTAATAACCCTCAAAAAACCCCTTTAAAAGTATGCCAAAATTTTTGAATAAAACCCAACTCCACTAGACTTTGAGAAAACCATCGACGACATGCCCCTCACACAGCCCCAAAGGCCTAACCTGGATCTCTGTGTTCATTAAGAACTGCAAAAACCCCTCTACGGGCCCTAAGCAGTAATGGAAAGGAGTATACACACAGGTGAGATTTCCGTCAAAAAACAACGAATATAGCCCACCCATAAAGGGGCAGCAAAGCAATGTAAGAAAATATAACCCATAGCTCTAAGTCCCACATCTAAAAATCATAGAAAAACGTTTTAAAAAAAAAGGATTGAAACCCCTTGGAATCCAACCCCACCCAATCCGGGGAAAAATGGGGGAGGAAGCGCTCGTGCCTCTCGCAACTATGGGGCTATTTTTATATGGTCTTGGATGCACTGGAAACAGAAAGCAGATGTAGTATACACAGATTTGGCAAAAGTCTTTGACAAGTGCGATCAGGTGTAATAGCACACAATGCATACTAAAGGGATAACGGGCGAAGTGGGCGAATGGATCTTCAACTTTTCTAACCAATTGAACACAAAGAGGAGTGGTAAACAGTTAAATTGGAAGCTCCATAGTGAAGGGCTCTGTTCCACAAGGCACAGTACTCGCCCCTATCCTGTTCCCTCATCCTCATATCAGACAGAGAGAAAACCCATACCCACCGTATCATCCTTTGCAGATGATACTAGGATCTGCACGAGTGTTCATCCATTGAGGACACGGCAAATCTACAAGAAGATATAAACCGAGTTTTCCAATGGGAAAGGCAACAGAGAAACAATATGATGTTCAGTGGAGACAAATTCCAAACTACTCCGTTATGGATAACTGGAGGAAATAATAGCTAGAACTGAGAATACTACAAAAAGTTTTTGGGTTAAATGAAATGAATTTTCTGAGTTGAAAACGGGATGAGAATTGGGCTCTGGGGAATTCTCTTTCCCGGTCTAACTCTCTTTAATGCGCCCTATACTAAGTACTCGTAAGAGAGGCTTGAGACAGTGCTCTTTTTAATTTTAGATAAATGATAATTGTAGAAGTGGGCGTAGCAGTCAATTTACAATTCATCTTGATCGTTGTTTTTGATGAGCGCATCTAAGATTAGGTGTTGAATTGTTCGGATTCCCATTCAAACTTGAAACTTAGAGGCAGTAAAATGTCCTCCCTTGCTGCCTCTTTTAAACCACTTGCCTTGCACTACACGAAGTTGATGAATGACACTTGTGCAACATTAGGGTATTTTCATTGTGAAAACGTATCGTCAGCCGAGGATTCACCAGTCCAATACACAGAGGATCGGAGTGTAAAGTAATTCAGTCCTTCAGTGGCAGTTCGATGCAAACAGTCCGTCAATCTTTTAAAAAGTACAGCATATGCGGGGAAAAGTGGCTTTTATACTGCACACAGACGAGCTGGAGCAGTTGGAGGAAAGGTTATCAGGGGAAAATCCATAAGTAGAAGTAGTTATTCCTACAAGGTTAGGCAAGCGTTGAAGAATTTTTTTGTAATAAGATCCCAGGAGCTGTTGTTCTGACAGCATTTTGTGTTCAATAAAAACAAAAAAGGCACAATACCGTTGACGGAACGATTACACAAATAACCCGCACATAAAAGAGAGAGCTTACGGACGACGTTTCGGTCGTACTTGGACCAATTGGACCGAAAACGTCGTCGTAAGCTTCTCTTTTATTTTGGGGGGTTAATTTGTGTTTTGTGTTCAATTACCTCATTATCACATTTGTTAAACGTACTCGCAAAAACTGTGTATATAATATCTTCGTTTTAGTTTTCCTCCAAGGCCTCAGCACTCATGTCTTAATGATTTAGAAATTGACAGGCATGACCTTCCAGCTTGTAAAAGGGATCCTCTTTCGAGGAATTATTTTGGGATGTTAGGGCTAAAAGGTCTCTAAATTTTTGGTTAGGGTTCTACCAAAATTTATGCACTCTTTAAGGTCTCTGGTATATTGAGGCTCGTTTGGGAGTGGTCCCTTTGCAAATTTTGTAATAAGGAATTCCACGAATCTGATCCAGGTGCTGATTACGGGGGAAAGTTTACATTCCACCTGAAGGCCTGGTCTGCCAGGTCTGCAGGTGGAATGTAAAAAAGTTTCTGCAAATTTCACTCTGCTTTCAATTTTGTGGGTTATGAACATCGGCTCGTACTGGTCTTTTAAAAATTTCGCTCATTTCATGTTCAAACGTCAGTAATGAACCTCCTGTTATTAAGGTCCAATTATAGGGAGTTTCTTAGCTTGAATTTTGCATTTTTTTTTTTGCGATGAGAAAATGAAATGTGATTTAATTCACTGTGACAATAAATCAGTTAAAACTTCTCGATTAATAAGTTATATTGCGATTTTAATCAGTGTTTGTGACATACAAAAAATCTGCACCATGCTACTGTAATTGGAGAAAGGTGCCAGAAAGGGCTAGGTCAGTCATTATCAAGAGAGCACAGACTTCAGATTATCTTGTCCGTATGGCTTATCTGTCTCAGCTGCTGCCTCTCCCACATGCCTCAGTGCGGAGATGAAGGGGAGGGGAGTTTTTATTTAGTAAAATTGAATATATGAAACAGTATGCTGCTACCCTGTAGTTTCACAAGTGGTGGGGGGGGGGAAGGCTTGTGATGGGGGGAAAAGGGGCGTGTCTCAGTGATAGGGGGTGAGTTTTGGGGAAAGGGGGGGGTAAACCCTTGGGGGGGTGGGGTGACTTTTTACGACGACCACACCGTTACGCACGCTTCACTGCTTATGTATCTGCGCGTCACTGCTACTTTACCACCACCGCCACTATTACTGATATTATTAAAAAAGTTTTTACGGCCATCTGCACTAATATCACTTTTATTTTTACTTCCACTATTAATTTCAGCTATTTTGAGACAAAGGTAGCTATTGTGTAGGCCGTTCTCTGCCACATAGCTGGTCTCTGATGTCTGCCTTACCTATGAACTGCCATGTTTTTATAATTACTAATACTACTACTACAAGCACTATTACTATACTGATATTTTGTTATAACTACCAAAACCGCTGTTGTTATTGCTATTACACAACTGCTTGCTATTATTCCTACACATCAGGAAATATCGTAAGTTAGTATTCTATCATTGCTTTGTCTTAACGCCAAATCACTCGAGAAAGCTTAAAGTGACTACCCTGAGACACGTTGGCGACTTACCTTGGTCACTTTAACAAGAGCGACTCACTCTTTTCTGGACAATGGACTGCAAAATTAAAGTTTAATGGCCACGACTGACGTGGCCACACTGTATGAGGAATTAATGGTGAGGCGGGAAAGGGCAATGGTTGTGCTGGAATGGGGAGAGGTGGGCAGGGCCGTGTTAATATAGGGAAGGGGAACGAGGCTGTGTTCGTCGAAGGGGGAAAGTGAAGGGGAAGTTAGTTAGTCGACTTACAATTCTAATTCCCATAAGCCGGAAGCGAATACAAAAGTATCTTATGGAAACATGAAGTTTGCTTGATCCTTGATTTGAACTTGCCAGGTCTCTGGAAATCATACTCTCGAGCAATTATAGTTTCGAATGCGATAGAATACAAGTAAAACAAATTTCGTTTAGTAAGAGAGTTCTGTGTTGATTCTGTTCTCCAGTTTCCTGTTGTAATGGACAGATGGCGGACACGAACTAGAACAAGTAGCGGTAATGAGAAATATGATTGTGAGTATCATCGCAGATCCTCAAAGGTTGTCTATTTTCTTCGTCGTCTTTTCTTGCAGCATCTGATATACCCGGTAGCAAAAAAAAAAAAAAAAAGATACCATTGTAGTTTGATGGCATCACTAGACCGGAATTGAGAGATTAGAGAATAGTTGGGAAATCAACACTACAGTCTGGAAGGACTTAAGAACCGTTTCTTACAAGCTTTAGCACCTCAGTCACAGGTTTAATTGGGAACTAAATTCGGTATATAGTACTTGAAAATCCCACAAATCATAAACTCGACGTCTGCTAACCTTGTTTAGTAAATCATTAACTTCGCTAATGATTTTACCGGACCATTACAAAACATCCTCTTAACCGCTACATACAAACACCGTCTCCTAACCATTACCAAAAATGCTCTCCTAGCCATTACAGACATGTCTCTTAATCGTTGACAAACTTAGTAACAGATTGATGTATTAATAACTAAGTTTTAACCTCAGAACTGAATGAATCAGAATCATTGCACTCTTCAGAGGTGCAAAAAATAATTATAATCTCCAAATAACTAGATTATTAATGTAAAAATTGGGAATTTTACACTACACTCATTTTTTTTAATATTATAGAAAGACTATTGAAAATCGTTATTTAAACAGGTATTAAAGTTTTACAATGTGCTGGTTGATTATACCTGTTTTTTGAAGCCACATGTGAAATATTATGAATAGATAAGCATAGCAAAAACGTAATGTTTCGCTCTTTAGTCTTATTCAAGAACTGTCGGCTTTTCTTACCATTATGTAATAACTGTATGACATTTGATGACTAGTTTAGGAGGGGAGATAATTAACAAAGTTTTTGACAAAGTTCAATATTTGGGTTTTTGAACAGTTTTAATTTTTTGTGCAAATGTCCAACCTTGATTAAAGCTTTTGAACAATTTTTAGTCTTTGAAAATGTTTTCCAATGTATGTGTTGTCGAAGACTATGAATATGGCCTTCACTCCAAAACCTCTTCAGGTTTACAAATGTTTCAGAGAACTTTGCATACAAATTTCAGCAAGACTGTGCTCTTCTTGTGATAGTCTGAGTGTACAGTAGTTTGAATATTCAAGTGAAGTTCATCTGAAATATTTCACAAAAACATTTATTTTGGTCACAACAACAGAAAATAAGATATTGAAAGGAATCTTATCTGATTTGTTGGAAAGTTCTCCCTCACCGATGAAAAAGTTTTCATGAAAATCCAAGATCATGTTTATGAAACATTTTCTCTCCTGCCCAAGTTTGGAAAATAAGATTTTTTTTCGGTTGCTCTGCAGGAGCTTTACATACATCACTGTGTATTTCCTTCAGGAATGTGTGATTTTTTTTCCTAAAGAATAAAAGGACACAATGCCGTGGCTGGAAGAGTATACAATAACTCGCACTAAGAGGTCTTGTGTAATTCCTTTCCATGTTGGGTTGAAGTTCTTTTACAACTGGGTATGAAAATTACCTTCATTGATCTGCTTCACAAACATATTTATTTTTCCCTTGAATGCTTTCAACTCAGCATACTTGTCAGATACCCGTTTTTCTTTACTCTGCAACCTTGAATACAATGATTAAAATATTCTGTTATATCACTCCAAAACGAAATCTGAAATCCATTCAGGCGCCAGAAAATAATTCTTGACGTCTTCGTTTCTATTGGAGCCAAGATGTTAGTTACATGATGCAGAACAAAAAATAATTGAAGATATTACCTCTGCGTAAATATTTCATAGTCGGCATATGTCCAGACGAGATGTCTGGAAACTCGCAAGGTTTCAGGCCATAAAAAGTTTTTGCAACACAATAATGCAGTGTAATTGTTTGATGTCGCTCAACCATCAATATTTGTTAGTTTCTTTAATACTTGCAACTTTGGAGTTATTTGCCACTATCACTTGTACCCTTTAAAGGGGGGTTATCCCAAAACTAGGTTAAAGTTTGCACTACAGAATCACTCGCTATTATGAATACATTTTTTGCAGCCAGTAGTGTTCTTTTCAAGCTCTTGCAGTTTTAACAATGTTTCCTTATCATATAGTGCTAAAGAGTAATGTTTTAAAATATATTGCCTTGTCAGTATTTTACAGATCTTTTATGTCGTTATTACATTCTGTGACTGTGCATGCAGATAACCTCCGTGCATTCACTATATACTGTAGATACAGAAGACCCTGCATTCACTATACAACAGTAATTGTCTGGGTACATTTTACCACTTAATTCTCTGCACTTATGCTCAAACTTCCTATCAGTCAAGAGTCTGCAGCTCTCGGAAATACCATTGTGGTGTCTTGTTGACTTGTCACCAACACCAATGCTGCAAGATCCTTATGAGTGTTTTGTTTTTACCTCCTTCAATGGGAGACTTAGGTCTCGGGATATCCTCAGATAGGGAGCCAAGCCGGGTCACACTACTTGGGAAAGACCCGGGCCGGGGAGAATACGGCGAATAAGAAGAAAAAAAAAAAGTGGTTTGCTGCCGGTCACCACCACCACGTCAGATCATACTTGGTTAGGAAATCTTAGCAACCTAGTTCATTGTATCTGGCAATATAATCTGCTTTTGGTGTTTGTCTCTGGGGTTAACCTTGCGTTTGTACTGCTGCAAGTAAGGCTTCACCATGCCCAGTGTTGGTACCTGCGTATACCTCTACACTGGGTCATAGATATGCACTCGGCTTGACCGCTCCTTTACGCCGATCAATACTCAGAGAAGTATGCATTATGTGTACAGTATATAATAATATAATATATAGTAATATAACATGTTTATTTCTACAAGTACATGTATAAGGTAAAATACTACTATTACAGAAAGCCGCTTGTTATGCAGAGACTTTCGAGCAAATTAGATCAGTTTTGTTTCCAGATGCGACTCCAAAACAGTAGACTAACTTTCAAATACCCACTTTACTGATGGGGAACATAGCAGGCCGGTGTAAAGAACACGCCCAATGTTTCTACCCTCGCCCGGGAATCTAACCTGGGACTCTCGCAAGTGAAGGGAGAGAACTATAGCCACTGGCCACGGGGGCCACCGTGGAGATTGGTGGATAGAGTAGCCTGTACCACACCTTGGGCTGTGTGACCACAGGGTTCGCATTTCAAATAAAATACTCAGTATACTATACACCAATTGTGTGTGTGTGTGTTATTTTACCGGTTATCACGGGCACTTTTGATAGATCTGACCTTTGTGTGTGTGTGTGTGGGGGGGGGGGGGATATGCGCGCGGCCAACAACAAAAAACTAAAATTAATATCCCCTTGATTCCTCAAGGGAGGCTCGACTTCATGCAGGTGAGGTGCTCTTGATCCAGAACAGAACCTGTCTCCTTGGATCAAACCTGATTTTTTTTTTATTCCCACAAGTGCTGTATGACTCCTGAAAGTTAACTCTTCTGCCCATCCATATACCACGAAGTATTTTGTATTTGTAATCATGTCTGTCTTCCTAGTCTTCTCTCCAGTATCATTCCGGTTCAATGCTGTCTTTACTTGTGGCTCAGGGGCTGTTGATGAAAAACCTTTTCAAGGTTCGAAGCTGGTGCTGCATATGTCTAAGATGGGTCTCCACTTACGTTTTGTACGGAGCCCCTCTGATCTACCCTTCACTAGTTCCAGAAAGTTAATCTGTGATTTGCTAGCTTCTAATAAACTGCCAAAATCAAGGTTAATGTTCTGAAGCAAGGTTAGGCATGTTTATTCTAAATTTGTTTCGTCGATTGTCTGTAGTTTCTTAAACTCCCGTCTGTATCTTGTCTCCGGTCTCTCCGTCCTTCACCAGATATTATATATTACACTTATTCGAATTGAATTCCAGCTAGCCATAGTTGTTCACACCTATAACTGTCGAAATGTTCGTATGGAGGTCCTCGCTGCTTTCTCCGTTCGTATATTCTTCTAAATGACTCGCATAATGACCACTGAAGCTCTATTCTCATCTAGCAGGTCATCTAATTCCGGCAGGTTATGTTTATATGTATATAGGAGAGTACTTGTCTATATGAAAATAATGCTGACCTCCTTCTCTTACTGTCTACACTTAAAGGTTTGGTTGTGCATTATGAGAGGAAGATCAGCTCTTTGTGAGATAAGTCTTTTGTGTGTATCAAATGCTTTCTTTGCAGTTTTTTTTTAGTGTGTGAGAGCAAACATAGAACTTTATCTAATAGCAAAAGATTTACAAATAATCTTGCACCAAAAAAAATAAACTAGCTGAATTACTTGCATTGCAACATGGCAATAATATGTTAATTACAGAGAGAGGTAATGAAGATGTTATCAAGATTGAGGGTTCCGTGCAGCGTCCATTAGCCCTGCGTTAAGTAACAACGAACAATGTCAACTTTTTTTTACTGCTCTTCATCGTTTTTGGCACGGAAGCTATGTAATGAACGGATAACAAATATACACTAGACGAATGCTTAGTAGAGGCAAACATTATACACAGTTTCAAGAGTAGTGTTGATGGGCTAGGAAGGCCACGAATTAGTTAGATGGCTAAATGGGTTTAATCACGAGAATTCCTAAAACGCAGCCAAACCACAACTAGGATGTGGGGTTCGGATGAGTGGATGGTTTCTCTCTCCCCACAGAGTCAGTGAATGAAGTATGCTAGATTCATGCTGGGGTGTGTAAACCGAAAGCAGGGAGGCATTGCCGCTGTCGCAATGGGCCCACATTTAATATCAAAAAAATTGAAATATAAATAAATAGACGAAGGTCTTTAAGAATGCAACTAAGTGTACTCTGGACGTGAGAACTAGACGTGAAAAGAAAGTTGACAACGCGGCTTTACCATTAGTGGAGGACAGGATGAAAGGTCGACATATGATCATACCGGTATTTATACCAGTACAGAGGACATGACTAAATAGATATGTGAAATCTCCTTAACTGGTATCTGTCGCCAGGACTCAGTTATGAGGACGAAGAAGCGGTGGCAAAAAATATTGGTTAAAAATACTTCTTTACAAATAATACTTGATAGTGGATTTGGTCAGGAGGTTGAGAGTGCCTAACCGTACAAGTTGAAATTAATTATGATGGAATAATAAAAAAAAATAAGACAACTGGACTTAGGTATCATAAATATGCAATCACACGTACGCATGCACGCCACTATGTAACTCTTGTGTATATCAAGGCATAAACAAAAATTATGAAGATGTTAGATATTGATTCAAGGCTGGTCCCAAACTGCAAAGACAGCATATGAAGGTTATCGTAAAGGGATCCAAAAATTATAGATGACTAGAGTTGCTGATAAACCGGGAGGACACACGGCAAGATAAAGATTAAGGAGGAAAGCGATTGCACACATGCTCAAACTAAGTTTGCTTGCTGCTGTAACCCATCCACTTCAGGTTGTTGTGTGTTGTGCGTTCAGAGACTGCTCTTTGCATACAACTGTTGTAATGCATGTCTGAGTTAATGTCTCCTGTCTGTTCAGCATAAACCAGGTCTGGCCATTGTCCTTTGAGCTCTCTCTTTAACAAAACGTTTTACCCACAACTGCGGACACTGGATGTTTTTGATGTTTTTTTTTTTCATTTAATTTTCTTTAAAAACTCTGAGAATTGCGTGTGTGAAAATCCGGGTCATCAGTTTGAGAACTCAAACCACTGTCTGGCATCAATAGCATTCAAGTTTAAGTCGCTTAAATACATTTCTTCCACTGTTCTGATATTTAGCCTGAACTGAACTTTCCTTGACCAGTGTTCAGGTTCTAAAAGGGGAACTGTTAGTACAAACTTTTAATTTTTACATTAACATAATGAACAAATATATCTTAAACGTATAAGAGAAAATTTTAGAAAGGACTTAATTTTATACGAAAGTTCTTGCTAATTGACCGTTTTTCCTATTCGGCACGGACATATTGTATAAGGTGCTTAATATATACGGATTCCATATGCTTGATGAGGGTCAAACGAGCAGCTGAAGTGAATGTGATTCTTGCGAGTCAACATCGACAATGTAGTTGTTTATCAGCTTCGCTCAAACCCATCAATACTTCACCCCGCAATTTCGTCTAGATTTTTACAGTAATAAAATCGGCGAGAGTATAAATATTTTAAATATTTCCAGGTTGTTGCTAGCTTCCTTTTCCTAGAAGCAATGTTAGGTGTTTTATCGAGTCTATCCAGACACAGCAGTGCTGTTGATACACACTCGTCTAATTGTGGTTGCACGGGGTCGATTTATAGCTCCTGGCCGCCCCTTCTCTTCACTGGTTCGTTACGTGGTTTTGTGTGTGTGTGTGTGTGTGTGTGTGTGTGTAAGAGATAAATATGCATAATCAGTCATGACTACAGTAATGAGACATTCTTCATAAATGGTATATTCATAAGCTTAGTTTTTAAAGTGTTGGACCTGTAAGCCAGCGTTAAAACCTCGGTCAGATGACCAAAGTTACAGCTGCGGGATCATAGAACAAAGACTCACGCAAGAAACACTTGTTCCCGTTTCCTAACAAACCTTACCTTAACCTAACCCATCCTGATAGTCCTCGGGATTCTGTACGAGATAGAAGCTTGCGTGTAGACCTCGCCGACGATAGAAACTGCCTAAGAGGATGTCAGATTTTGACATTTTGGTTATTTAATTAAGCCTTTTCAGTATTTGGTAAGACGAGCATTTGATTAGAAGAGGAACTAGACGGTGTTATGAATGGCAGGGGAAGTGTAACCAAGCGTTTACAATTGAAGCCAAAAGTAAACAGTACTTATTAAGGAACTTTTTTTGCTTTTTATGTAATTTATAAAAGGATATGAGGTGGTTCCCAGGAAGCAGTGTAGGCAGGATCTTGCTAATGTATCGATGGGTGGTAAGTTATTTAAAAGCAATACAAAATTGTGGATTAGAAAGATGCGAGTTAGGATAGGAAGGAGGTGAGGGGAGACAATTTTCCAGTAAAGTAGAGGCCTTGGTCAGTATGTGATGTCATAAGAATAACATATTTATTGATGGGGTTGTAAAAGTGATTGCTAGGGTGTTAGGAGAGATGTTGTAGGATTTTAAAGATAATGAATCTGGTATGGAGTGAGAGTTGTTCACAGTTGCTTTTATGCCGATGTACGGTGCTTTTGGGAGATTCGGAAGAAAAGTTGCAAAGGTTGGTAATGAATTTAGGAGGGCTGTAAAAGAAAGAAATTAAAAAATATAAACACGGAAAAACAAGGTGATGAAGGTATAAAAAATATAGGGAAAAGAGAGTGAAGGGAGAATGAAAGAAGTAATTGTTTTCAGATGTTCTGGGAATTGACTTGTCGGCAGAGAGAGGTAAGTAAACATAGAGCTGATGAAGGAAAGTGGTGCACTGGAGGCATCTGATGTCGACAAAGATTTTTTTCCATGGAGACAAAAAAGAGGAAGGTATATGAGTATAGTGGAACCAATACTGACGTATGAGTGTGAAGCATGGATTTTGAATTTATGCAGCGAGGCGGCGGCGTTCTAGAGGCAGCGATGTCGTGTTTGATGTGAGGCATTATGCAGAGAATTCGGAGTTTTTGGAGAGATTGGGAGGTTAGTGTGGAGTTAACTATGTAATATGCAGTGAGCTAAGAAGCGGTATTGGCGGTGGTTTGGACATATAGAAGGAAAGATGTAGTGACTAGACAGGCGTATAAATCTAGGGTGGATGGACGGGAACCATCCGGTGGGGGGAGGTGGGAGGAGTCGTCCCAGGAAGTCAATAAGGATGGTACTGGGAGGGGGGGTATGTTAAAGGAGGTCTCGGGTGATAGGGGCTTGGACAACCAACAGCTTGTGCGAGGAGCATGTTACGGGTGGAGACAAGTGGTTTTTATGATTTGACAGGCTGTTTGTTGTGAACAATGTAACATTTATGAAGGGAATTAGGGAACCAATTTAGTAACTTAGTCCTAAAGGTGGTAAGTAGAGTGCCTGCACTTGAAGGAAAGGTGGAGGTGTTGCATATTTCGAAGGTTATGTAAACCGTAGTGTTGGCGCCCTTCTGGCAAAGACAGCTATTGGAATGAAGGACATTGAAAGTATTTTCGTCTTTGTCTGGGTCTACCCTTGTGAGAGAAGCTGGGTGTTTAAAAAATGAATGGTCTTCATGATAAGTGACGCGCAACGTTGACATGAAGAAAAGATCCTGCTATCTATTAATCTGTTATTTGCTAATCCGGCTCTATCATTACCCTCTAGTCTAGTTCCAGACCTGGCCCGTTCAAATGGGAAAAAAAGCAGAATTTTGTAAAAACATGAAAAAAGAATGTGTATACCTAATTGTCATTAAAAGTTTATGTACTGTCATCCTTCATCCTCGGGGGACAGAAAGAATAGAAGAGATTCCTGCTAGAGTGCAAAACTTTTAACAGGCCTTTCATTCACAATCGTATGGGGGGAAAACCCCCCCAAAAAGGACGATACTACGTTTCTTAGTGGGTTGTAGTTTTACCAGTTTAGCTATTAGGAGAATATAACAGTAGTTCTATTCAGAGGACACATTGTGTACAGTACTGGTAACTTTGAGAACTGCCTTAAGAGTTCAGGTGCTGGACACTCGACTCGTGCAATCAAGTGATCGGTGAGTACACGCACGAATATCAAAAAAAAAAAAAAAAAAAAACGTGTTTGAAGCGACTCTACGGTCACTTGGAGGCACGCCCAAAAAATTGTAAATACATAAACACCGGAAAATGGAGCCAGAGCACATAAGATATATTTGAGGTTACAAGGGAAAAACTGTGGCAGAGTTAATTTGTAAGGCACGAACCCTGGGATCCTGCCCAGTAATTATCGGACGACCCCACATGCACCACACGTACAGAATCCGCTTGGGACAGCTCTTATCAAAAATTTTATGCAAAATGGTATTAATAGCTTTATGTGTATGATGAACAATATGATGTTTACAGTGGGGCAAGCGAACCTTGTGTTTTCTTTGGTCGGGTTTTGTGGGAAAAATTGACATTTGTGGTACTGCTACTGGCACTACCGCCCTCACTTTCACGTGAGGATAATATATGTGAGGTGTCAATACTAACTCTTACATCCTTCACTTTCACTGTGAGGTCTAGATAATATTATGTTGGTGTTGTTGTACTGACGATACTCGCTTCACAGTGGCGAGGACGATGTAATGTGTGATTTTGTTGACTACTTTTAAAAGCAGAGCTTTGTACAGCAGCTTTAAGACCTGGAGACGTATTTTGTTATTGCCTTATGTAACACACTTGACCTCTAGGCTTAGCACAGGGACTCCTATTTGAGTGGGTCTGCATCGATGTATTGGTTGAATAGTAGTAATATGAAAGAGCATGTGCATCTGCTGTTCCTTATGACGTGAGGTCAATCAATTCCATACTTATGTAAGACCTCGTACAGTACTTTACAAGTTGATGAATAAGAACCTGGGCGTTGTGGAGAGGTGCAGCAGAGATATTTCACGGATGAACGGGACCCCACCATTGGAAGATCACAAGCCAAGGTTGGGCCTAGATGAAGTAATAGGGTTGTAGAAGATATCCTCTGTACTAAGGTTTCAGGGGTTGCCTAAGTCAGACAAAATATGATTGTTAATGAAATAAAATGAATGTACAACACAATAGTATTCTCTTGTGAGGACGTTTTGCCAAAAACCCCCAGTATCCTTTTTCAATTCATTCATTTCAGAGATTACGTACTGGATACGGGTGGTAGGTTAAGGTATTGCAAAATCCGCTGAACCAAACTCTCGAACATGACTTACTTCCCTGGATGTCGCCGCCCACCTGTGAGATGGCCCTTAGTGCTGCACCTTTCCTCTGACGAAGTAGTGTCCATTCTATTGCCTCTGCTTCAGATTGGCCAAGACTGACGGAAAAACAACAAATCCTATCAAGGCCTCTAAAGGACATGATTACCCATCTTCCATTGTTTACAATATGTATTCATGTATTGATAGCCTGTGTTGGCGAAAGTCTTCTTCACTCACGTTTCTCAAGTGTTGCATATATTTAAGCAAGTTGTTCATCGTCGTTGTTTATTGGTTTTCACATGATTACCCATTCTCTGCACTAGAAAACTTTCGGAAGTGCTGTGCTGAATAAAACTCGAAGTTTGATCTCGAAACACGACCATGAGGATAATTCTCAAGTGAGCACTATAATCCTAAACATGAGGAAGAACTGAGGCTTTCTATGTGTGTGAATGAATAGTAGTGTTCGAACACCAACTTCTCTGCTGCACGGCTCTGGCTTGTGCTGTTAGTTGGACTACAAAATGCCAGTAAATAAATACAGCTCGTATCCTATACACTAATTAGATGACAAATATGACTAATAATATAAACGGAATCAATCTCTTAATGCAATACACCTGTCAACGGATATCCCGTTCCCCTGCTCACTGTTGACCCATTAATTTGACTCTCGGGTAATTTTGACTCCCCATATAAACAAATTTCCACATTGATTGGAAGAGTTGGACGGAGGGGTTCTGGAGGGAGCACTATTTCGCGTTTCTTGACGCCAGTTCCTATATTCCGTCAAAGTGATGGTAACTACCATTTCTTTTTCACTTAAGCTTGCCCTTGAAGCAACAATGAGTGAAAAAGAAAATTTCCGTGGAGATATCGTTGCATATTGCAAATTAGCTAATATTTAGAAACTTTTAGTCTGTCAACCATGTTTAATTATGGCTTAATTCTCATTTTGCGGTCAGGGTGTGGATTCGAGCTTTGCAAGTCTTATGTACATTTCCGATAAGTATTAAACCCATAGGCATTTATTTTCTGTGCTTCGATATGTAATTTATATTATGTGTATTAAAGAGGAGTCACAGAAGGAAGGCAGCGTCAGTGACCACTGAATGGATTAAGTATCGCCATATGTATATGTATTATTTCAGGCGCTATTATATCTATAATATATATATATTTATATTTTATATATATATATTTTATATATATAAACATGGTATCAGTGTCCGGACACGGAATCTGATTCTGGGCACGCCAGCAGAGAGTGACCAAGATTGTTGTTTGTCCTGGAAACGGTTCTCATATCGTTCCATTATGAAATTCTCGACAACACTGGATTTACTTAGATATTCTGTATTATAGAGTGAGGAGATTAGTGCATCTTTTGAGCGGAGATCGTGAAGTGGACACGGCATTAAGTTTGAAAAAGGCTAGTAGCTCTACGTGCCTGGGCAACTCCTTTTCAAGTCAGTAATTTCTCACTCGCATATTTATGCAACTGTTTTTAAAGGTATCCAAGAGCCTTTAGCTTCACCGACCTTTCTTGGCAAATTGTGACCTCGTCCGCCTTATTCAATTTCCGAGCCAGTTCCTTTTCGATATCCTTTCTAGATACCCAACGCACTGCAGCAGGCCTTCAAAGCTTACTGCATTTGATATGTTTAATTGAATGGTCTTCAGTGTTATTTTAATTATATTAGGAGCGAACGAAATTACCTAGACCGTATCACTACCCAGTGTACAGATATTATACACGAATTGTCGTTAAGAAAAAATGAGAATGCCCTCAAAACCAGTGAATATAGCCGTAAAATAGCCAGGTGATCCCTCCATGCTTACATGACAGATCGTTTCAGCAATGCTACAGCCGCATTGCAGCATCCTGCAAAATACGCAGAAGTAATGTGTGCCTCTAAAGTACTAATAACATCAGCCCGTAACAGAACTGTCCGATGCTCGCATCCAACATATTAAAAAACATGGAGGTGAGGGTAATCTGAAGACTCCGGGCTACTTTTTAAGTATTTGAGATGTCCTGGTGTACAATAGGCACTATGACTTCATAAAACACACTGTTGTAAAATTGACAATAATTCTCGGAACAAAAGCTTCCGTATCATTTTGTCTGCATACCTTCCCACAGGAATCAGCTTTTGATTGCACTGATAAAGAAAACAGGTGGTGTTGTGAGTGAGGAAGGTGGTAACGTTATTACCCGGACATCCCTCTTTACGTTGTTAAAAACGATCTTGCTGAAGATTCAGCTCAGTTGGAGATGGAAAACACTGATATCGGAAAACACTAGTATCAGGCACAATGACTTGTTCCAGTCCGAGCCCATGTATATGGAACAAAAAAAACGTCCACGAGTGTGGACGCTGTGACTACTCAGAATCAGGTTGAGATGCCTTTCCACCTGAGACATGTGAATGAAGGTAACGCAGGTGAGACTCAATCTGACTTGTCCCACATGCCGCTCTGAACAAAAAAACACCCAATCACCTTTTTACATTATATAATAAGTGGTGCAATGGGGTTCTAGGAACTGTAATAAGTCACTGTGTGTATTCTTAGGCATATAATATAGTTACTGTCGAGAAGCTATGCAAGAAAATGAATTCACATTGTTTACACAGTGATGCATGTATATATTCTTAATTATTTAATGGCAATTCAAATTGCGATGAATGGTTTTGAAAACCGACAATGTTGAAGATTGGAGACACTTATGCAACATAGTTGCATAAGTGTCTCATTCTTCAATTCAGATTGCCTTCCCCTTCCTCGTTTCCTCATCTCTTCCCCCATCCTGTGTATGTGATATATATGTCGTGCCGATAGGAAAAAACTTGTGGTTTTGCTTAAATAGCAACGCTCTTCTTGCTGATAACCCAAGCGAAAATTTATGTATGCAGTAATTTCGCAAAAATCATTCCGAACCAACGAAAGAAATATATTTCTTTGTTTGCTTATTATATAATTATTGTAACTTATCTAAAATATAGTCCTTGTGCTTAGCGCTTCTTTTTTAAATTATAAAATAAAAATAATAATTATCTAAAATATATTTAGATGGATTAGGCTAAATTAAATTGCGCTTGTTATAATAAGATTAGGTAAGTTTTCAAGGTTCTTTTGGTACAAAATTATTTAATCTTACAAATTTAAAATTTAAAAAAAAAGAAAAGTCTTTAACGTAAGAGAAAATTTTGGAAAGGGGACTTAATTTTAAATGAGTTCTTGCTAATTGACCAGTTTTAACTTTTTCGGCACGACACACACACACAGCTATTGCACAAGGAACTGACATTGAGCAGGTACACTCCTACTGAACGAGGAGCCGAACGGAAAGGAGGGAGATATGACTTACGCTAAGGTCCTATTAGTCCACCAAGCAGAGCCTAGGGGAAAGAAGGGGGAGAGCTGTTGGGAGCAGGGGATAGCAGTAAGTGAGGGTAGAGAAGGGGACAGGTCCCATGCAGAGGCACGACCATAACCACCAAAGTTACAGGAAAATATAAGGGGAGATAATGGCATGTACAAACGGGACCCAAAGACCAGAGGGAAAGGCAATGAGAAAGGGGGAGGAGAAGTCATTGTTTATTCAAGGCGAGGAAAGGGTATGACAGATAGTAAATTTTCAGAGAAATAGTGGGGGGGGGGGGGGGGACTTGAAAGGGGAAAAACGGCCAAACTGATTTTAAAGGCAGAAACGGTGCAGAAAAAGGATACTGCAAGAGAACCATGGCTGAAGGAATCAACATACAAAAAAGGGTGTTCCTAGACTGCGACAGAACGAGAACAGAACGACCCGAGCTGAGGGAGAGGACAGAAACGAAAACGGGCTAAGGGGAGACAAGGACAGATCAGAGGACAACCAGAGCAGAGCAGGAACAACACAAACACACACAGAACCACCCTCAGAACCCCAGAGGCCAAACACCTTTATCCCAACACAACCCATAATAGACACAGCCCCAACCCCATACTATGCTGTAGAATCCCACCCGCACACTGCTAAGCCCCCCACCCCCAGACCCCCGGAACACAGTGTTGGAAAAAGGAAACTGAAAAATATGGTACACCAACGTG
>NW_026474112.1:0-10474 GCF_026875155.1 Cherax quadricarinatus
CACAACCACCTCAAAAACACAAAACCCCATACCCTCCAAACCAAACCCCAAACTCCCATCAACCACCATATCCACAATTACCTAAATTACTCATTTTAAAATCCACCCCCCACAACTCCCACAACTTCACACTCATTAACTTCTTACCAACACATAAACACTTTCCTCTCCAAAACCCCGGGAATCTTTGGGGGCTTCCTCCTTGTCTTCCCTCTCCCCATAAAATTTCTCTTTCCCCCCAAACAAACCACCCTTCCCATTCTCCCCCTTACTCCCCATAACCCACCCCCCCATCGGATAAAACACTCCATCAATCATTCCCCTTTCATTTCCCCAGGAAGTACTTTTACTTCCCACGTACTTCCAGCTGAGTACCCCTTTTTGGCGATTGCACCTCTAATTTAACCCTTTGTTTTAGAGTGTTGTTCCCCCCCCCAACCCCTTCCCCTTTCCCCCCCAAACGACTCTGTTGCCCCCCAACCAAATTCTTCTGCCAAAATTTTTTTTTTCCCTGATGCCATCGTCCGGAAATTTAAAAAGACAGGTCCCTCAATTTAAGCCCAAAACCAACTCAGGCCAAAAATTCTTGCAACACCCTTTCAGGTAACCTAAAGCGATCCAACAAAAATTTTTCTAACGCGGCTTCACCAATTTACTCCCACCGGGCCAAAAACCTGTTTGTTTCCTTTAAATCCTCCTTCCCCTAACCTAAACAACAAAAAAGACTATAAAATTATAAAAACAAAATCCTTTTGAAATTTAAGCCAAAAAACTCACCTTTTTTAAAAATACGGCTACCCTGCGAACCGCCTCTCCCCAGTCAATTTTTGAAACCTGCACCTCCAAACACTCTTTACCTAAAACCTTTCCACCCAATCCACAAGGCTTAAAAATGTACAAATTCGGCCACGCCCAAAAACCACCATTCCAATTCCCCTGTTCCCCCTGGGCCCTTTTGGAACTTGCACCTCCCCCTTAAATTCTAACTCGGCCACACCCAGTTGCAAAATTCGCCCCCAAAACACTTTCTCTCCTCCCCAGAGAAACCAACCCTCCCCCCCCCCCCCCCTTCCCCCCCCCCCCTTTCCCCCCCCCTTCCCCCACCCCCCCCCCAACCCCCCCCCCCCCCCCCCCCCCCCAAACCCCCCCCCCCCCCTCCCCAACCCCCCCCCTGCTCCCCCCCCCCCCTTTTAATCCCCCCCAACTTCCCTCCCCCCAAGCCTCCCCCCAGTTTTTCCTTCTTCTCAAACCCCAATCCCCAAACCCTCCCCTTCTTCTTTTTCCAAGCTCAAAACTTTCCTTCCCTTCCCCCCATTAAATCCCACACTTCCTCCTCCCCTTTACCTTCTTCGAACTTTTTCCCTTTTTAACCCCCTTTCCTGTTTTCTTTCCAACCCCCCCTCCCCCCCCTTCCTTACCCCCCCCTTTTCCTTTCCCCCCAAAGCTTCCCTCCCATCCTTCAAAACTTCCCCCTCCTCCACCCCCTTCGCCCCACCCCCCCCCAACCAAATTTTCCCCCCATCCAAATTTCCATTCCTCCCAAAAAAAAATTCCATTTTCCCCCCCCCCTTCCCCACTCCACAAAACCCAAAACCCCTAAAAAAAAAAAAAAAATAAAATAAACCCCCAAAAAAAAAAAAAAAAAAACAGACCCATCTCTTCCCCCCCTCCAGGAACGGGGTCCGTAGCACCTAAAAACAACCACTGATGGCCCCCACTATCACGGGCTTCAATCCAAAACTCCCCCCCAGACATAACTTTGCTAAGACGAAACCTTTAAATCACGTTTAAGGTGATTCAGTTCAAGTACGTTTTTACTTTCAATAAACCCCTACTGCCGAGCCCCCTTGAAGCAGAGAGGCCGTATTGTTTTGCAAAAAACGTCCTGCCCCAAAGCCCTAAGTATCCCGCCAAGGGTTTAAACTGACACGTCCCCTAGTCCCGGGGTTGCCACCCTTGTAAATTCCCAACATAAAACTGAAATTTTCCCAACCCCTTTTATTCCCAACACTGTCTTGCGGTCAGATAACCCCCACCTTGGCCCTTTTTTTTTTTCACCACTTTGCTCGCCCAAAACTATTCAACTAACGACCTCTCCTTAGTTTCAAACCCCAACACACCAACTTACCCTACTAGCGACATAAAGGGCCCAAAAACCCACTGCCTTTCTCCAACAGTACAACCAATTTGGGTCCCAATTACCAACTTCCAAAAAACCATAAACACCTAATTCATTTTGGCCCAGACTTCTCCCTTTTTCAACCACAGGGAAAGGGAAAACCCAACACTTTGGCAAACCGACCCCCCTCTTATTTCAACATTACTTCACCGGCCCTTTACAGGCTCTGACCTTCCAACCATCTGCACATCCCCCCAAACCCCCATCTCATCCAACACACCTTCATTCTCCTACAAAAAAACGTGTTGGGGGTGTTTTCAAAACAACAAAGAAAAATATTAACTCACCTTTGCTACAACAACAACCTATCTTGACATCGATATTTAACTTGATCTCATCCAAAAAAACCCCTTTTTACAAGCAGCCAACTTCGCAATACCAAAAAAAAACTCACACACTCTTATTCCTTAAAACCCCGTCACCGAAAAAGAAGACTAATTACTGCTACCAAAACCGTTTCCCCCCTAAACACCATGATTTAATCAAGTCGTTAGATCTCACTTACCTTAGAAAAACTTTTACACAGCCAGACCAAGACCACAACAATCACTGGTCACAACTAATCAACAAGCAGCAAGCGGTATTAAAAAACACTAAAACCTTCTGGAACTTTATCAAAAAAAATCAGAGGCATACTCCCCCAAAAAAAAAATTCAAAAAAATCACCCACAACAACAACAATCTCAGACCCCAGGCTGCTACCAACATCTCAACACATCTGAGAGAACATCTTCCCCCCCTCACCACCCGCACTAACGTTATTCAACACATTCGGAACTAGAAAACCGGGGGCCATGCACACACACAAGAAAAAAAACCAGACAGCCACAAACATTTGACCTCTTACCCCCTCCCCAAAAACTCGACCCCTCCTTTCACCACAAGAAAATTAAAAATCCCTCAGACACCCCCCTCCCAAAAAGGCTCCTGGGTCTCGGCCTAAAACCCTTTATCCTGAAAAACCCTTTCCCGACTCTTTCATTACTGCCTACACAAACCTCCCCAAAAGCCTCCCTTTTCCTTGGTACTTTCCTTCCCTCTTCAAAGTGCTACTGCTACCTCCCCCTAAACCCAAAAAAGCCCCCTCTGACCCCAGAAACTATGCCCCAAACAGCCTCCTCGAAATTTTGGGAAAAAATCTTGAAAAAATCATTAAAACATCGCCTTCGCAGATACCCTGGAACATAATTCTCTACTTTAATGGCCATTTGGGTTCAGAACCACGATCCCCACGGAAACCCCTTAACTCATTCTCAACTACATCCACATAAAAACAAAACAAAAACAGGACACCCCCGGTTGCAAAAAACGTTGGGAAAAAGTTTTGACACTGTGTGGCCGAAGGGTCAAGTACAAACTTGCACTAACTTCAAAATGCCCCTCTTTTCATAAACCCTCTGCAACTTCCAGAGGGCCGTACCTGAGAATCAAATTTCCCAAAGGGGTTACTTGACTAATTTACACTAAATGCGGAGACCCCGGGATCTGCCTTTTTCCCCCCCCCTCTACATTTTAACACTAACGAATTCCAACACCGTTACCCCAACTCCATACACTAGCCTATGCAGACGACATTACAAACTTATCATCATGCCAAATAGTAACTCCCCCAAAAAACAAAATGAGGTTTCCCGCATAGCCCTCGGGAACAAAAATGGAGGATCAAAAACCAATGCAGCAAAATCCCCTTTCAATTTTTAAATACAGGAAACGTGATCCTCCATTCCTGTCGAACTCAAAACAGCTGACACCCGCATTTCTTTCCCATCACACAATCTGTCCTGCCTTGGCGTTAATCTTTACACCTTTTCGTTTTCACGGACCAAATTTATCAAAGGGATCAATAGCTAGTAGGCCCTGGGGGGCCTCTACAAGCTGAAACATGCCTTCAACGACCCAAAATCACCTCTACAAATCCCTAATACGTCCTTGTAACTTACTCTCCTCTAGCCCCCTCTTGCAGCAAAAAAAAAAACTTACTTTTAAAATGAACGTGTCCAGAACAAGGGGGCTGCGCTGGGGGCTTGATGTCGATTGGGGGACTTCGCCACAAGCGAGTTTTCCCTGCCATTGACATCCCTGCGCTGAAACTGTACTGGAAGAGGCTCAGTGACAGACAGATAACAAACTTGAGACACGACTAACTGGACCTCTCCTTGGGCGAAGACATTTGCAGCCCCCCCCCAAACCAAAACAACCCTTTTTTAAAACCTTGCAATCCTGTCCTAACCTACTTTCAACAACCTTGGATCCCCCGACAGGTACCTTTAAGCGGTACCATTTTTCTGACCCCCGTTCGCCTTAGCATTTTGTGTTAAGACATGGCTCAGTTTTGCCTCCCCCTTAGCTTAAAAACCCCCCCCCCCCCCCCCCCCCCCCCCCCCCCCCCCCCCCCCCCCCCCCCCCCCCCCCCCCCCCCCCCCCCCCCCCCCCCTTTTTTCCCCCCCCCCCCCCCCCCCCATTTTCCCACCCCCAACTCCCCACCTCCCTTAGGAACCCCGATCCTGTTTTATCTTTTTCCAAAAATTTTCGTTTTTTGTTTGGGGTTAATGGTATTTTTCCAAGAAAAATTTTTACATGGTTTTTTTTTCCCCGTTTTTCCGTTTTTGCCCCGTCTCATGGTTTCTGAACTCGTTGTTGGGTTTCTTCCCCATTTGGGAAAAAAAAACCCCCAAAAAAAACACTTTTTTCCAAAAACCCCTCCCCATAGGTTCTTTTACGAAACAGGGAAATTTTCAGGGTTGTGAAACATTAACTTTTAGGGGGAATTTGGGGGTTTAAATGGAGGGAAAATTTTATTCCCCAAACGGGGTTAAAAATAAATGGGGGTTTCTGTGGGGATCAAAATGTTATAATGTCTTGGGCATTTTCAACGTGTCATAGGTTCTGTCAACATCGATAATGAACTCAAATGGTATACTTTACCGACGGGTTTTGGTGGGTAAAAAAAAGCATAGGCAACATTTAGGCACTTTTTTCCCAAAAAACGTTTCCCCTACACAGTAGGCTTTTTCCCGTCGAAACAGAAATTGGGCAGGAACGAAAAAGATGTGAAGACGATTAATCATCCATCCCCCTTAAGTGTGAATTTGAGGTTGTCACCCCTCAGCCTGGAGAAGTTCAGTTCCATATCAGGAACTAACTGAAGATAAAGCGACAGTGCGGAGATTTAAAATACTGTGGGAAGGAGGGTGCAGAGTAATAGTAGTAGTGAGAATGTAGCCTGTGAGGCATTTCATTTTGTCAGACACTGCAACACTGGCATCTTGTTTCGAAAACACCTTGGGCAACCTTTTTAAGGAGAAATTTTTGGGTCTGAGAGGGAATACCCCTCGTGGTACATTCTCACTACTCTACACTCTCCCCCACCCTTCCCACAGTATTTAATTTTCCGCACTGTCGCTTGATTTCAGATGTTCCTGACAGGAACGAACTTCCCCCGGGTGAGGGGCTGACAACCCTCAAATTTTACGACTTCAAGGGTGATGGGGGCTGATTACATCGTCTTCAATCTTTACTTTTTTTCCCGCCTACTTTCTGTAGCGACGAAGAAGCCTACTGGTAGGCGAAACGTTTTGGAATAAAGTTTCCAAATGTTGCCTATGTGCTTCCCACCAAAATCGATAATGTATGTGAATTTTAAAAAACAAAAATTTTGAACCCCTTTATTCTTAAGAAAAACCCATAACAAATTTGTTAGTTTCTGGCTTCTAAAAACTTTTTTTGAATCTAAAAAGCTGGCTAACAATACAGGTTTTAAACCAGTGTTAATGTCCAGTCGGGCCCAAACGGGCGTGTAAACTCCCCCCACCTACATGGGGTTATTTGTGTTTGTTCCAGTCAGGGGATTGTGCCTTTTAGTTTTACTTTCCCCATTTTTTAAATTACGAGTCAATATATTATTTACATGATTTCCCGGGGGCCCCCAAATTCCATGGTGGTTACCTGGGCCCCCATAAATTCCTTGGTGGTTACTAGATCCCCTCATAACTTCCTTGGTGGTTACTCAGGTCCCCCATAAATTCCTTGGTGGTTATCTGAGTCCCCCATAACTTCCAGTGTGGTTACTCATGAGTCCATCATAACTTCCATGTGTGGTTCTATGATCCCTCATAACTTCCTTGTGTGGGTTAACCCTGAGTCCTCATAACTTCTTGTGGGTTACTCATGGGTCCCTATGACTTTTCCCGTGTGGTTACTCATGGATCCCTCATAACTTTCCTTGTGTGGGTTTCTATGAGTCCCTCATAACTTCCCTTTTGTGGTTACTCATGAGGGCCCCCATAATTCCAGGTGTTTTCTGAGTCCCCCCATAACTTCCTTTTTGTGGTTACTCATGGTCCCCCATAATTCCATGGTGGTTACCATGAGTCCCTCAAATTCCTTGTGTGGTTATATGGGTCCCCCATGATTCCTTTTTGTGGTTACTCAGGATTCCTTAAACTTCCTTGTTGGTTACTCTGAGTCCCTCATAACTTCCCTTTTGTGGTTACTATGGATCCCTCAAACTTCCAGTGTGGTTATTCATGAGTCCCCCATAACTTCCATGTGTGGTATCATGAGTCCCTCTAATTCATGTCGGGTTCTCATGAGCCCTTTTATAACTTCCCTGTGTGGTTCCATAAGTCCCCCATAATTCCTTGTGTGGGTTATTTATGGTTCCCCCATAACTTCCGTGTTGGTTATCCATGAGTCCCTCATAACTTTAGTTTGAGATTACTCTGGCCCCCATAATTCCTTGTGGGTTATTCATTCCCTCAAAATTCGGGGGGTGGTTTTTCATGGTCCCTCATAACTTTTATTTGGGGTTTCCCGGTCCTTCTAATTCCTTGTGTGGTTAATCATGAGTCCCCCATAACTTCCCCGTGTGGTTATTCATGAGTCCCTCATAACTTCCTGTGGGCTATTCATGAGTCCCTCAAATTCCTGGTGGTTACTCTGGTCCCCCATAACTTCCCTTTTGTGGTTATTCATAAGTCCCCCATAACTTCCTTGTGTGGGTTTCTCATGAGTCTCTCATAATTCCTTGTGGGTTATTCATAAGTCCCAAAACTTCCATGTGTGGTTATCATGAGGCCCTCTAACTTCCGTGTGGTTACTAATGAGTCTCTCATAACTTCGGTTGTGGCTACTATGAGTCCCCCCATAACTTCCTTGTGTGGTTATTCATGAGTCCCTCATAACTTCAGTGTGTGGGTTTCCATGGGGCCCTATAATTTTTTGTGTGGGTTTTTCATGAGTCCCTATTTAAATTCCTTGTTGGGTTTCTCATGGGTCTCATAACTTCCTTGGTGGTTATTCATAATCCCCCATAATTCCATTTTGTGGTTATCATGAAAGGCCCCCATAACTTCCATGTGTGGTTTCTAATGATCTCTATAATTCGGTGTGTGGTACTCATGAGTCCCTCATAACTTCCATGTTGGTTTTTCCCGATTCCCTTTTAAATTCCGGGTGTGGTTACTATGAGCCCCCATAATTTTTTGTGTGGGTTACTCATGATCCCTCATAACTTCCTTTTGGGGGTTATTCATAAGTCCCTCATAACTTCCCTGGTGGTTACTCACGGTCCCTCATAACTTTGTTTTGGTTCTCATGAGTCCTCATAACTTTCCCTTTTGGGTTATTTATAAGTCCCTATTTCTTAAATTTGGTTACTCATGAGTCTCTCATAACTTCATGTGTGGGGCCATGGGTCCCTCTAACTTCCTGTGTGTTATTCATGAGTCCCTCTAACTTTCGTGTGTGGTTATCTGGGTCCCTCTAACTTGTGTGGTTATTCAGATCCCCCTTAATTCCGTGTGTGGTTACTCATGGGGCCTCATAACTTCCTTGTGTAGTTTTTTAGAGTCCCCATAATTCCGTGTTGGTTATCATGGGTCCCTCAAACTTCCTTGTGAGTTATTCATGAACCCTCATAACTTCCTTTTTTTTGGGTTAAATTTTTTTTTTTTTTTTTTTTTTTGGGGGGTTTTTTTTGTGTGGTTACTCTGGTCCCCATAACTTTCCTTTGTGGTTATTTATAAATCCCCCTCAAATTTCCCCCTATTTTTGGGGTTCTAGAGGCCCTCTAATTTTCCAGTTGGTTACTCATGAGGCCCTTAACTCCTGTGTGGGTTCTAAAGAGTCCCTTAACTTCCGGGGTGGTTACTCATATTCCTTTTTCATTTTCGTTTAAAAACCCAATTTTTAAATTTCTGTTCCAATAAGCGAGTGATGAAAAAAAAATTTCGATGAGTAGAAATGTTATTTTACTCTAATTTTTGTACCTTCACTTTTTTTCTAAACATACGTACTTATTGGGGAAAAGGATTCTAACCGGAAAAGAAACACAAAAGAAATCCAATGAAAATAAAATCTAAGAAAAGCACATATTTAAACCCGTCAAAACATGCACAGGGGGAGAAAGAATAAAAAAGAATTTATTAACTCCCATCCCAATATTAATCATTAATCACTATAATTTCAACCATCCCCACTAAAACCCCACCTACAAAAAAGCAACACCAAACACATTACAATATTCAAAACTCTCACCCTCCCTCATATTTTCAACTTTTTCAAAGTTTATAACAAACTCCATCAACTACAGACCCCAACCACAATTAACATTAAATTACTTTAATTTTCCATCATAAACTTCAAAAAAACCCTCAACCACCCTTACCTAAAATGTCCATATCCTCACCTTCAACTATCTTTCAAACCCTTTATTTCGGTCCCTCCCCAATTCTGACGAAATCTTTCCCGCGTGCCCCCACCTTAACATTTCAACCATCATCACGTTTTCCGTAGCTTTTTCCAGTCTTATATCAAACGTGAACAAGAATATTTTGTGATTTGGTTTATCAAAGTACTGTTTCATATTAAGCTATATCAATTCAAGGATTTTTTTTTGCAGTCTGTTTAAAACGTTACTCTTGTTTTTAGAGATTTTATCTTGTCCATAGTTTCTCTGAGCTCCGTTGATCAGTTCATTTTAACCCCCATTTAAGCCATGGTAAAAGAAAAATATATTAGTTCTTTGTTTATTTGTGTTAACTGTTTTGCGAGAGCTGGTGGTTGATGAACTGAAGGAAATCAGATTCGAAAGAAGGAAGAGGATCAAGATCTCTTCACCTGGCGAGACACCTTCCCCAAAATTACTGTAGCTAGATTGTGGGGGCGCTCTGGTGTTTCACTCCCTTTAGGCGAGTTAAATCTGTTCATTCCTTTTCGCTGTTTTTTTTTTAACACAACTCTCGAGAGTCACTGTAATAACTCCTAAACAGTAAAGGAAATCAAGTCCCAAACACTCAGCTGGAAAGGATTAAATTATATAATAATCGTTCATATGTAAAAAACAATATCTTAAAATATTTTAGATGGCAGTATAAGGATGTTTTAATAAATTGATAAACCGGGTCGAGCCCAAACCACTTCCTTCTTAAAGCGCCAAAAAATGTAAAATGTTAAATAATTAATGTAGTTTTAAGAAAATTTTTATTTGGGCCCCCGTCAGCCTCAGTTACCAGACCTTGCCTGTGGAGGGGAGGGCTGGGGGCTTTTTGGTCCACCATCCACTTCTGTTTTTTTTATGCTTTCCTCAGGTTCATGTGTCCAGGAGTCCATCTGTGTCCCCTCAGATATTCTCCCTTCCCCATTTCCCCAAGGTATTCTCGCTTTCCCCCCGTCCATGTTCCAAGAGCCATCTGTGTCCCCCCCAGATATTCTCTCTTCCCCCTTTCCCCCGTTATTCTCGCTTTTCCCAGGTCCATGTGTCCCAAAAGTCCATCTGTGTCCCTCAGATTTTCCCTTCCCCCCTTTCCCAAAGGATTTTTCGCTTTTTTCCCCCGGTCCTGTGTCCCAAAAGTCCATCGTGTCCCCTAGATATTCTCCCTTCCCATTTCCCCCCAAATTATTATCGCTTTTCCCGGTCCATGTGTCCCAAAAGTCCATTTGTGTCCCCCCAGAATTCTCCCTTCCCCTTTCCCCAAGGTATTTCGTTTTCCCCCGGTCCATGTGTCCAAGGTCCATCTGTGTCCCCGTATTTCCCTTCCCCATTTCCCCCCAAGGGATTCTCGCTTTTTTCCCGGTCCTGTGTCCAAAAAGTCCATCTGTGTCCCTAGATATTTTCCCTTCCCCTTTTCGCAAGTTTTTTCCGCTTTTCCCCGGTCCATGTGTCAAGAGTCCATCTGGTCCCCCAGTATTCTCCCCTTCCCCCCTTTCCCCCGGTATTCTCGCTTTTCCCCCGGTCCAGTGTCCAAGAGTCCATCTGTTTTCCCCTCAAATTCTCCCTTCCCTTTTCCCAATTTC
>NW_026474113.1:0-10964 GCF_026875155.1 Cherax quadricarinatus
TGTTTTTTTTTATGGTTATATTCTCATTTTTTTTTGGGTCCATTTGATAGAAAAAGATACATTAAAAAAACTAAAAATTTTTTGTTTGCTTTCATGACAAAAGCCCTTTAAAAATTGCGCTCCATAGCAAAATGTTTATTCTTTAGCGAAGCTAAAGAGTAAACCGTCCAATACCTGTCCCCGCCACCCAAATTTCCAATCGTATCAAGAAGGGGTTGACATTATTTGTACAATTATTACAATAATGCAGCAGTCTGCAAAACAGTAAATCTTCTTTTTTTTTGTGAATAAAAATTCCAAATGAAAAGCAAGAGTAATATAAGAGGGGCCTTTTAGCCATGACTAATGAACAGAGAAAATGTTATTTTAGTCCCAGGAATGTCTGCTTGTTTATTCTGGACCCTATTTGAAATTGGCATTTGTTGAAATTTGTGTGAATCGGCCAAATTCCCAATTTCTGACCACTTTTTTGGGGGTAGTTGAAATAAGTGAAGGGGCATTTCTTGTGCTCGTTGACAGACTAGAAGTAAATAAGTTTTTTTCAGGTACTATCACAAATACAGTTACATAGATTATATACATAGCAGTGTATGTATAGAGAACCTAGGATAACCCCAAAAAAGTAAAAGTGATTATTTCCAGTACCTGGCTTGGGCTTCCCATATATGATTTTTGGTAAATATTTTTTTTTTCTCAGTTGTTTGCTGGGCTATCTCATGAACTTGGGCAATGTATGATGGAAAGATGCTTCTTAACATCAACAAAAATAAAAAAGACGGACGATAAATAAGGGGGTTCACTTCTCAGCCATTAGCCACCTCTTGCAGTATATTTTCGTATGGTTTTTATGGTGTATTCTCATTTTTTTGGACACTTTTGATAGAATGGAAGATATATTACAGAAATAGACATGATTTTGATTGCTTTCACGACGAAAAGTATCTAAATTGAGCTAAAAGTAGCGGAAATGTTCAATTTTTGCCAGTGTTCAATGAACTTTGTGTAAAGTCAAGTTGGTTAATTTTATTAAGTGTATTCAAAACCTAACCACTCTGTAATCCAGCAAACTTAGATATCTGGCACATTTACAGGTCCCAGTGATGCCGGTTTTGGGTGATGGAGGACCTGTAATTGGAATGGTTTGTCTTGATGTGATACACGTTTCTATTAAAAGCTCCGATATTGGAGAGTATTTAGGCAAACTTAGGACTAATTTAAAATTTATTAGGCATTAGTTATATTAGAATTTTATGTTTGCAGTTATTTAGGCGAGTGTAATTTGTTTGGAATGTGTTCATGATCCCAAAAAGAGACTAGGTGGTTTTCATATAGTTAGCTGATGTTGGGGCATTAGGGAGATGTTTTTTAATGGTAGTTTTGAAAATGGGGGTTGAGTCTGGGGTTCTAGAGTTTTCAGGCAGGGAGTCCCAGATTTTAAGCCCTTTGTGTACATAAAATTTTTTGGTAGAGATAACACATTGGCTGTGTCCCACTGATGCAGGGTGACCTGAGAAAAGAAGCACTGTTCACCATCACTCATTCATTAGCATCTTGTCAGAAGTTTGTAGACATCACATTTCAAATGCCCCTTTCAAAGTATACAATATCCCACTTCTTCGGGTGCAGGCACTGTACTTCCCCCTTTCAGGGCTCAAGTTCATCTAGCTGGTTTCTCTGAATCCATTCATAAAATTCTGTTTTCCTCAACCTCCAACATTTTCAAGCCATAAAACCCACTTGTCTCCATTCACTCTGATCTGACACACTTGCAAAGCCCGCTCTGTCTAGTAAATATTTTAGTGAAATGTTCTCAATAAAGGCTCATTTTGTTGGGTGTTTTAGTTTAAGTCAGAGTTTGTTTGCCATTGCAGTTTTCACAATATGCAACTGATTCATAACAAATGTAGTATTTTGTATGTTGTGCATCATGGACTGTTACATTTTACACAGAAACCATAGATATTAGAATTTATTTTCATAATATGTTGAAATGCCCGTATTGGAAATGTGTGTGATTGTAAACAGGAATTAAAGATAAATGATTCCAGATTTGTAACATTAACAAATGGTACCCTTGTTATTTTTTCAAGGTAGCAAATGCTGCTGACAGGCTGAAGCAGAAGCTAAGGCCAAAAGAAAGTGCAAAGAAATGTGGAGAGGAGTTGATAGGAGAGCTTCTGTTAAGTTTGGTATTTAGCTATTCTTTATTTTTTTTTTTTTTTTTTTTTTTTTTGACAACAAGTTCGCCCGTCTCCACACCGAGGCAAGGGTGACCCAAAAAAGATAGAAAATCCCCAAAAGAAAATACTTTCATCATCATTCAACACTTTCCACCACACTTCTACTCGCAACATTATCACTTTTTAGGCAGGGGCTCAGAATACAACAGTCCTAGAAAGCATAAACAAATAAAGAATACACAACCATATCCCTTTCCAAACTGCCAATATCCCATAACCCCTCCTTTAAAGTGCATGTACTCCCATTTCCAGGACTCAAGTCCGACTATAATGACAAAATAACCGGTTTCCTCCCTGAATCCCATCACTAAATATTACCCTGCTCACACTCCAAACAGATAGTCACGGTCCTCCAATACCATTCTCCCAATCACTCCTATCTAACACGCTCACATCGCACTGCTAGCCTGCGAATCCAATCCCCTTACCCACAAAACCTCCTTTCTACCCCCTCTCTCCAACCCTTTCTGAGGACTACCCCTACCCGCCATTCCTTCCCCTATAGATTTTTACTATGCTTAGATGTCATTCCGTGGGGGGGCTTGGAGTGATCCATTCTCTCTAAATGACGCAAGGGGGAGACCCACCCATCAACCACTCTTGGCTGTCCTCTTGACTAATACTTTTATTACTCCACACACATTCTCCTAATTTACAATCAATAACAACACACCGAATTTTGCTGCATATCTATTTAAAAATAGATTTAAATTGAAACCGGACATCTCCGCTGCCTCCAACCGTCTCCTCGCTGCTGCATTTACCACCCAAGCTTCCACATACCCAGATAAGAGTGGTTGGTACTACTATAATCTTTTATAATTCCCTTCTTTGCCTACCATAGATAAACGTTTTTTGGTAGAATATGTGTAAGAAAACGCACCACTCACCTTTTTCCATCATCAATTCTATGATTTAACCTCATCCTTCATTAAATCCATACCGCCGACAACGTCAACCCCAAGTATCGGAAAACATTCACTTCTTCCATACTCCTCCTGCACCTCAATTTGATATCCAATTTTTCCATTTATCTAAATCATTTCGAAACCCTCATCACATTAGCTCTTTCTATGTTCAAGTCCGGTTTCAACTTTTCTACCTATTACACACATTCCCAAACTCATCCACTAACCTTTGCAATTTTTACTTTAACTCGGCAATCTCCTACTCCCATAAGCACAGTATCACAGCAAAAAAGTAACTTGTCAATTCCCATTTTGAATTTGATTCCCATAATTTTAATCCACCACCTCTCCCAAACACCCTAGCATTTTACTTCCTTACAACCAAACCCATCTCTATAATAATTAAACAACCAAGGTGACATACACATCCACTGTCTAAAGACCTACTTTACCGAGTGAAGTAGATCTCCCTCTCTTCTACACACTCAAACACCCTAACCGAGCCTCACTATCCTCCACTTAAAAACACTTTACGGCATTTAAGAACTTTACCACCTATTCCAAATACTTTGCAACATCTGCCACATTGCTCCTCTATCCACTCTATCATATGCCTTTTCTAAATCCATAAATGCAATAAAGAACTTCCCTATCATTTACTAAATACTGTTCACATATATTTGATTTTCCCCCTTTTTTTTTATATCTCATTGAAATGATGTTCTCGAGAATGGTAGCAGGGCACCAATGTGTAAGTTGCTGATTTGCTGCCTATACTTGTAATAGAAGTTGTCCTTCAGGCTGTTCATGAAGTGGTGTGGAGAAATTTTTCTCCAGAGTGGGAATCAGCCCCCATCAGCCCTTTTCAGCCCTGATGGGCCCAGCCCTCTTACTGAAGGGGCAAGCATCTTGTTCACTTCCACTTACTAGTACATTACAACAGAGTGTTTAACCAGCGGTACCAGTCATGGGGTCATGTTACACCTCGCTGTGAGAACATGTTGCAATAATTTGAGGTTATAACGAGAGTAATTACCGCCTTAAAACTGTTTTCAATGTAATATATGTTCTTACCGCAGCGCCCCCATAATGTATATATACATTTTAATTTTCCTGCCCTCCAAATTTGGGCACAGTTTGGCTTGAGATCCTGGTCAGCATATAATGGACTTAAGACTCAGTGTGTCACCATATTAAAAAAATCTGGTACCACTAGAACCGGTTGTGGAGCGCCAGTTAAATTGAGGTGCCAGCTCAAGCAAACACTCTTCACTGCGCAAACACATCTCTCATACTCTGGCCGCTGATGTAATTGGGACTCTATCAACAGGGGGCGTGGGCCCGGCTTTTAAAGAGAAAGTGATGTTAGCGGCCCCAAGTTTAAAGGGTCTGTCTGTCTGTCCTGTCTGTCGTCATCTGTCCTCGTTCTCTTTTTATCTGTCTCAAGGTACACAACACAAATACAATTATACTTCCATCTTCATCCTCCCCTCCTTCCTTCTTCTCTTCTATACTCCCATGTATCCAACACATGCTGTGACTATAAAATACTTGCATAATATTCCTAATGGCCCGACTTGTTTAGAAGGAAAAAAAATATCAAAGAAAACTTAAAAAAATTCCGAGGCAATAGTAATTGCACCAAGGCAAGTGTAAATGTACCACGCTGTCAAGTCTTTGTGAAAATTTTGAGTACAATTTCATACCCTAACATTAGTGTCCAAACAAAAATTTGTTATAAAAAGCCAAGAACTACAATAAATTGTCATTATCAGAACATGTAAAATTCTATATAATAATAATAGAAATGAGAAAATTGGTATATCGGCAACACTTCCTCAGTAGCAGGACTTGATGTTCCATCATGAGAGCATTAAGTGCCAATTTTGGCAGCCTCTTATCTCAGATAGTACTGATCCTAATATTTATTTTAATTCTATAGGGGGGGACACTTAAAAGGAGGAGAAATTCTATTTCATGAAAAAAAAAAAATCTACTAAATTAGATTTCCGGGGCACTGGGGTGAAAACGTATATATAACATTTTGGACCATTTAGGGGTTAATCTGCATGGCCACCCAGTTCATAATGAGAAAAAAAACTGCCGACCCGATTTTATGGATTAAAACGCCCTAATGATAAGGTGTATTTTCGTATAGTAATTAAGGTTATATCTCATTTTCTTGGTCTCATTTGATAGAATTGAAGACAATATTACAGAAATAGAGATGTTTTTGATTAGTTTCACAATGAAAAGGACCTTGAAATTGAGGCTCAAATTAGCAGAAAAAGATTCAATTTTTTGCCAATGTACATGATTAAAACAAAATCACGCACGAAGTCCAATACAAGTCAACTGGTGAGTCTGTTATTCTTTCACATGTGGCACTGATTTTATTTATAACCATTTATAACAAATGCCAGTAGTCTGCATAACCATTAAATCATCTATTTTTTGTGTGAATAAAATTCAAAATAAGAAAGCAAGAATAATATAAGGAGGTGGCCTGGAAATCTGACTAATGAAAAACAGTAGAATAATGTTAAATTTTAGTGCAGAATGTCTGCACTGTTTATTTCAGGATTCTGGACCTTTTTTTGAAATTGATCTTTTTTAATTTTTGTGAAATTGGCCAAAATTGCTATTTCTGAACCCCTTTATTTGGTAGTTAAAATTGGGTAAATGGATGGTTTCCTTGACTCAGTCGATAGAAACGAAAATCAGTCAAAAGAACTAGTTAGAGTTGGTCCAACTGCATATGAAATGGCTGGAAAATAGGGCTCAAAGTGGTCGAAATTGCTGATGGCGTCATGTAATCGTCGCAAGTCATGAAGTGGGTAAACCGTAAGTTTTTGTTCCATCAAATTTCTACTTTAGGTGTCCATTTACCTCAGAAAAAGGTCAATATAAAAAGCAACCAGAATTTTTTTTTTTTTTTTTTTTCTATAAAATTTTTGCACACAGGGAGACCCCTTTCAGGAATAAAATTGGGGTTGGCGACAGTCAAAGGGTTTAAGTAATGTGCAATTAATCCCTTAAACGGTCCAACGTGCACATAGCATTTCTCCGTCACACGACTCGCTGGGCAGCGCCCCAACTGTATATATACGTATATAATTTTATCATTCATATCGAGGGGGGGGGGAGATTTTGCATGATAGCGCTCCTGAGTCGCCTTCAACAATAGGGAATAAGGTGTGTTAACGACAACAGTGTGAGCTGTATGAAAAAAATTGGGGATGCCTGGGCAACGCACATGGAAGGTCCACAGTTACATTCATCTCCATATTGGGTCAGATCATGCACACCCTCATGATTCACTCACAGCCTTGTCGTATTACACTCTACAATTCGAAGTTAAGAGATATAGTATCATGAAGTCTCTAAGGATTTGACACCAAATGGGGGGGTCATTAATATTCAATGAATTAGTGGAAAATGCGACGATAAACCCAGAATGACCCTCACCCATCCGCCTCTGGGTGCCACACCTGTCCCTGGCCAAGCACCTCAGTTGTAGCCAGTGTGGCCACAGTCAGACCCTAGCCAAGCAACTTCTGGGATTGCCAGCAGCGTGGCCACACAAAGAACCCTGGGCCAAGCACCTCTGGATGGCGAGTGTTACCCATAGCAACTTCGCAAGAGGAAACTATCAATTTTCCCGGTGTTTTAAGTGATAGTGAAAGTGATGTAAGTGACAATGAGATTGATTTTAATGCGGCCATCCAAGTTCGTGCTAGCAATAGTGAAGTTCATTATTCACCAGTGAAGCGTACTTTTAGGCTAGGCGGCATCTATGTTCAGGCAGAGTGCCATATGCAATCACCAATGGGTACCGTGGCAGGTCACGACTCCAAAACCTCGGCCACTGATAGTGAAAGTGATCATGAAGGCAGTGTATGGGCGGGGATGGAGTAAGTTGGTGGTGCTGCATGGAGTGCCTGACCACATGGCGCTGTGGGTGGACAACCAAAGTAACTGCCGCGGCATCCCCTCAACCATGTGCTGCCTCCTCTCCTGTCCTTCCTCCTGCTGCCCCCCATCGCGCCCACCCCCAGTCCACCCTGCACACATGTTATCGAGAGTGAACAGGACACACAAGTATATTCTTTACCACAGCCTTGTGTTCTTGAATGCGAGTGGAAGTGGTATCTCCCAGCCAGAATGTTCCCTCAACGAATGAGTCTACAGAGTTAGAACTATTTCCAGATGTACATTTGATGAGCTATAATGAACTTGATAGTGACCCAGACAAAAGCAGTTTTATTACCGATATGTCATTGATGATTCTCAGGAGAATCATCCACGGCTGCACAGGTGAAAGAGACAACCAGTGGCTGAAATGTTATTATTCCTGCCACTGTCATGCTTTATGTCACATCTATAAAGAACAATAAACTAATTACTGGTCCACAAACCACTTCATCAGTACTCCAGCTTGTCCCGCAATAATGGATCACTATGTCCTACCCCTGTAACAGATATTCACTCTGTGCTTATGAATGTTGCACTTCTCAACAAACACGGCAAACAAACATGACCTTCTATACAAAATTCGGAAGCTGTTTATGTATTTTTGATGCAGTAAATTCAGTGCATAACCTTTTAATCCCATCACAGAAACTATTTGTTGAAGACCCTTGATTCTGTTCAAGGGACGCCTGTCATACAAGCAATGTATACCGAGCAAACATAATTGTTTTGGTATAAAACTTTTTGTTATGTGTGACTGTGAGAGTGGTCTTGTGTTGGATGTTATTGTATAAAACCGGGGAAAACACACTCGATGATGACAGACGGATGTTTGGGGATTTCCAGTGATGTTGTTTTGCAGGATGATGAAACCAAACCTTGGCAAGGGCCATACATTGTAAAACGACAACTGGATACAAGCCCATCTCGCTGATTTCCTACAAAGTGAACAATACTGATATATGTGGAACAGTGAGAAGGAATGGAAAACATATGCCAAGGTTCAGTGGAGGCAGTGTTGAAGGTGCAGTGCAAGTGTTCATGCTAGCGACATCAAGGCACTGACATGGCATGACAACGGGACGTGACAATGCTGTCAACCATCCACAGAAACGAGATGGTACAAACAGACAGACTGAGCAGGTTCGACAATGAACCTATTGTAAAGCCAGCTGCTGTCGTGGACTATACGTACAGTATGAAACTACAGTGGACCCCCGGTTAACGATTTTAATCCGTGCAAGAGGGGTAATTGTTATGCGAAATAATCGTTATGTGAATGAATTTTCCCCATAAGAAATAATGGAAATAAAATTAAATCCGTGCAAGACACCCAAAAGTATGAAAAAAATTTTTTTTTTACCACATGAAATGTTAATTTTTAAAACACACAAACTGAAAAACGCATGCACACTTACATGACACTTATTTTATTGAAAATCTGGTGATGATGATGGGATGGGAGGAGGGAGAGCATTATTTTTTTACTGTTTAGAAGGGGAATCCCCTTCCATTAGGACTTGAGGTAGCAAGTCCCTTTTTTGGGTTTTCTTCCCTTCCTTCTTTTTAATGCCACTAGGGCCAGCTTCAGAGTCACTGGACTTCTTTCGCACAAGTATCTGTCCATAGTGGGCCTGTATCTCTCGTTCCTTATGACTTGCCTAAAGTGTTTCACAACATTGTCAGTGTAATAATCACCAGCACGGCTTGCAATAGCTGTGTGAGGTGATTTTCATCCATGAAGGTTGCACTTCAAGCCACTTTGCACAGATTTCCTTAATCTTTGTAGTAGGCAACTTCTTCAATTTCTCTCTCCCCTCCTCTGAACCAGTTTCCCCAGGTCTGGCCTCTTGCTCTTGAAGTTGATCTATCAGCTCATCAGGTTAGTTCTTCATTGTCCTCCACCAACTCTTCCACATCCTCCCCACTAACCTCCAACCCCAAGGACTTTCCCAATGCCACAATGGATTCCTCAACTGCATAATCATCTCAGGGTTAGCCTCAAACCCTTCAAAATCCCTTTTGTCTACACATTCTGGCCACAGTTTCTTCCAAGCAGAGTTCAAGGTCCTCTTAGTCACTTCCTCCCAAGCCTTACCTATAAGGTTTACACAATTGAGGATATTAAAGTGATCTCTCCAAAACTCTCTTAGAGTCAGTTGAGTTTCTGAGGTCATTACAAAGCACCTTTCAAACAGAGCTTTTGTGTACAGTTTCTTGAAGTTGGAAATAACCTGCTGGTCCATGGGCTGCAGGAGAGGAGTGGTATTAGGAGGCAAAAACTTCACCTTAATGAAGCTCATGTCCCCATAAAGTCGCTCTGCCACGTCTGTAGGATGACCAGGGGCATTGTCTAACACCAGGAGGCACTTAAGTTCTAATTTCTTTTCAGTTAGGTAATCTTTCACATTGGGGGCAAATGCATGGTGTAACCAGTTATAGAAAAATTCCCTAGTGACCCATGCCTTACTGTTTGCCCTCCACAGCACACACAAATTATCCTTGAGGACATTCTTTTGCCTGAACGCTCTGGGAGTTTCAGAGTGATACACTAATAAAGGCTTCACTTTGCAATCACCAGTAGCATTGGCACACATGAGAAGAGTAAGCCTGTCTTTCATAGGCTTATGTCCTGGGAGTGCCTTTTCCTCCTGATAATGTAGGTCCTGCTTGGCATTTTCTTCCAGAACAGGCCTGTTTCATCACAATTAAACACTTGTTCAGGTTTCAGTCCTTCAGTTTCTATGTACTCCTTGAATTCCTGCACATATTTTTCAGCCGCTTTGGTGGTCCAAACTGGCAGCCTCACCATGCCTTATCACACTATGGATGCCACTACGCTTCTTAAATCTCTCAAACCAACCTTTGCTGGCCTTAAATTCACTCACATCATCACTAGTTGCAGGCATTTTTTTAATTAAATCCTCATGCAACTTCTAGCCTTTTCACATATGATCGCTTGAGAGGACGCTATCTCCTGCTTATCTGTTTTTTCATTATCCACACCAATAAGAGTCTCTCAACATCTTCCATCACTTGCGATCTTTGTTTCGAAAACACGTTAAACCTTTTGCAAGAACAGCTTCCTTGATTGTCTTTCTGGTGCCCACAATAGTAGCGATGGTTATTGGGGTTTCTTGTACAGCTTTGACTAGGTCGGCTATACGCACTCCACTTTCATACTTATCAATGATCTCTTTCTTCATTTTTATAGTAATTCTCACCCTTATTGTGTAGGGTTGGCACTAGAAGCTTTCTTGGGGCCCATGGTCACTTATTTTCCAGAAACAGCACGAAAACACTGTAATAATACGAAATATTCCGAGTGTATGCTTGATGTTACCGCGGAGGCTGGCTGGTAAACAATGGCACGGGCGGCACATGTGAGGCTGGCTGAGGGCGCACATTGGACGCGTCTCGGACGAAAACGGGTGAGCGGTTTTTAAATCGTATGCGCGGCAAAAATTTTGCGATTAAAGAAGCGGTATGCGAAATTAATCGCTATGTGATGCCATCGTTATGCGGGGGTCCACTGTAGTTGACAAGTGTGACATGATGATAAGGTTTGTTGATTGTGAGTAGGAGTCGCAAGTGGTATAAAACTGTTTTTTTCACCTTGTAGACATTGCAGTGCTCAATGCATTCAACATGTATGAAATAAAGACCGGAAAACGACAACGTTTTACAGAATTCCTCTCTGAATGTTGTCAAACAGATAGCAAGAAAGTATGGTACCACAACTGTACCGCCTTCAACATGACTTTGTCCACAACCACAGCCAGTGGGGAATGCCGGGCCGAATCATTCTGTATCCTTTCCCCAACCTTTAAAAAGAACCCGAAAA